>JAILYB010000060.1:5082500-5247723 GCA_021437785.1 Rhodomyrtus psidioides
GTGTTTCCTGAGCTGAAAACGCAGATATGCTATTTCGTCTTACAACCTAGCATTTGTAATGGCAAATGTTGACCTTCTGCAGTACTAGGTTGTCTACCTCTGAATCATTTTTGAGTGTTGGATACACAAAACATAGCTATGGAGGCTTCCTCCATATCTTTAACAGATGCTTTGAAGGTTATGGGCTCTAAAATCACAATCTTTTGAGAAGGGGGAAAAAAACATCATGGCTTAGATACCTAGAGTTTCTTTGGTACATCAGCAAGTGCGGAGAGTTTGTCCGCCAAAGTGGGATTAGTGTATTGATTTCCTCTACCCCTTACACACTGTTTGAACTTTTAACATATGTTCATTCATATTTAAACAAAATGGAATAATGCTAGTAATGATGATTATGCCTGGTCTAAGTTTAAGCACGCAAAATATGCATGCATTAGATATTAGTAAGTCTCTCTCTTATTCGGGAGATGATGATTCATTTTGTTTTGACATAGTGGGTCGGCTTACCTACCGAGTCCTGGCCAACCAAGGTTGTGTTTGGTTTCAGAGAACTTTATGAAATCCTGTTTTCATTTTCCTTTGAGAATGAATAAGTAAGGAAGACATGTTTGGTGAGTATTTTGAAAATTTTCATATAAAAACGCTGTAGTCTGATTTCTCTCGAAAGAAAGATGTTTGCAGTATTTTCTTTCCATTTGAAATTACGAAGGCGATATAATTATTAAATTCAACTTTTATCTCACTCTTACTGCACCCAGCACATACCAAATCTATGCATTCAACAGCTTCGCTCACCCAATCCCAGCTTTTGCTCTCTCTCTCTCTCTCTGAAAATATTTTCCGAAACCAGATGGACCCCAAGTTTCGTGTCAAGTCAATGTGTGGTCTCCAAGATACTTAGTGGTCGAGATCAAGTTTCTAGTTAAAGAGGTTACAGACTGAAGAGGCATTGTGCATGGGCCGCTGGTGCACTAGCCAACCTAGGCCTGGTTTGGGGACTGCCCATGCACTATTCAAAGTAAATTGCTTTCCTAAGATGTAACTGATCAGAGGCTGCATCTCCTTGGACTTTGCAATTTGTATTAATAGAGGTACGACGAGATGGCAATGGAATCATGCATAATGTATTCTCAACTTTGACTATTAAATTGGAACCATCTTGATCAACATCCGCATCAACAACACCTTTATCCCAAACTAGTTGGGGTCTGCGGTCGATGAACCCCAAAGATTCATAAAAATAAAGCAAAATCAATCGAGGGAAAAGAGAAAAATATGTAAACACACACACACACACACACACACACACACATCTATTTTCCACTCCCTTAAATCTTGTTTTACTACTTTCCCCCAAAAGGGCTAAAAAGCCGAAATTAAGTCTCGGTCTGAGAGATATCTAGATGGTTAGGTTACTTGTCGAGCCATAAATTTGGCTTGCCAAACATTCAATATCATCATAAAGGAGTTCAAATATTTGTCTGAGCAGTAGCTAACAACAAAGGAAATTGTTTGCGAGGGGATAAACTCAGGTAGCATGTTGTTTGCGAGGGGATAAACTCAGGTAGCAGGTTCCTGGCCCTTTGCGGTTGCTTTGGCTTGGGGTTGGATGCTTTGATGATACCTGGGTGTTAATATACGGAGTTTGATTGAAACATCCAGCAGAAGCTTTATAAATCATGTTCCTGGCCCTTTGTGGTTCTTTAACATCTGTCCTGACGATCATGTTTTAGAATGTAATGAAAGCTAATAACATGAGTAGAAGTGACAAGAGAAAGGAGAGCATTTAACACTGTGCATAACTATAAACTTGATGAGCCCACCTCAATTTACTATCGTACGGAATATTTCATGATCGTGCTATGTAAAAGTATCTTGCATGTCTGAAATCTGAAATTGTGGTATGATAATAATATCCTTCTGCAGGTTCCTGGCATTATCAACCAGTATAGTGTATGGTTATTATGCGATGATACTAAAGATTGACGAAGAGGAATATGGCGGTCATGGAGCTCTTCTTCAGGAAGGGCTGTTTGCCTCCTTGACTCTCTTTCTGGTATCGTGGCATCTATTCTGCACAAAATGGATGTTCTTTTCTTTTTTCATCCTTTTCTTTTTGCTTGTGGTGAGATGCCAAGACTTTTGATTTTAAAGCTTCTTCTCCTTTGTCCCCCATCTCGTGTTGATTAACATCGCATGCTAATCAGTGATCCTTTTCTATGAAAGAGAAACCTTGAAATGGTATTTCCTGCTAAACCAGAGGGTTGCAGTGTGGTTCCATGTTCTTTTCTACATTCCCTCTCTCTTTCCTCCCTTGCTTACCACTCTGTCTGTCTCCTTTTTCAGCTTGCGTGGATTCTAGTCTATAGCTTGGCTCATTTCTAATCAGATAGTCTTGTGGGATTGCCTCTCTCTATGGGAAGAAGTTAGATGGTTTCGGCGCCCACAAATTTCGGGGAATTCAGTGCCGGTGCAACATTATCAGTGGAGACAGTGAGAAGCTTCTTAGTCGTGATTATTTCCTTCTATTTTTTTTAGTTTTCAGAGCATCTCTCCGGGGTTTGGCTCATAATCAATAGATGATTTTGTCAACTTCTATTTTTTCCTTTTCCCCAACGAACAAACACCTCAGGAAATGTGGCGATATGCGGTGCCCCCTCGGATGATATTCGTGTCGACAACCTCGGATGATATTCGTGACGTCATTTTTGTCGGCGTAATAAACTTATACCAAAGGCATTGACAACTTGCTTTCTTTGGTTTGCCCTATGGACTCTGACCTCGTAATCTTCTACATTACCGTTTAAGGCCGCTGCCTGCCATGGTTGCGAACAGGGCATTTGTTCATGCTGTATCTGAATTTGTGTTAGCTCATCTCTCAGCCTTCATTCCTCTCGGAGCTGACGACAGCTCACTGCATAACTAGCTATCGACATGTAATTTAGAACCGCGATTTCCGATTTAAAAAACCGCGGGGAGATGGCAGGAAATGTCTCAGCCCTCCTGTGTTTCTTCTTCCCTACTTAGATGGCCAAATCAGGTCGTCCTATTTTTCCCCGAACACCACGAATCGATCATTGGAAGAATGAAGAAAGTTGAGAAATGAAAACTTGGTCCCGCTTATCAAGGCACACGAGGCACCATCATGGCTATCCCGACAATTGGTGTTCCAAGGTGGAAGACGACAGACAAACCTACAAATTCACATCGGGAATCACAAAATATATGTACGCAGGAAAAAAGGAAGTAGGGGAACTGCGTCTGCCGGGAGTCGAACCCGGGTCTATTGCTTGGAAGGCAATTATCCTAACCGTTGGACTACAGACGCTTGTGTTTGTTATGCGTGCGTACAAAACTTATTTCACTACTAACAATCCTTTTGATTTCCCCGCCTCTGTTTTATCACTTGTTTTGTCGGGTCGGCATCGTTGAATAAACTTTCCTCCGAGAGTTGGAACACAGTTAAAGGAGACCCGAACCGAATAGATCTAGGGACAAGATTTTGTTCGGAGTTTGGCATGATTTTGCTTTTGAGGGTTAACAATGGAGCATCGCGTGCTCGTACCCTATATCTATCGGTAGCTGTAATCCGCTTATGCCGCACCTCATGGGTGTTTACCAGAGTTTACGAGCGACCTCAAGAGCATTAACAGACGTAAGGCGCCGAAGAACATTAAATTATGTCGACCAAAGATGAAATCAGTTGTAGGAGTGTTTAGGAGGAGAGTATAAGAGCAACTGTGGCCGGCACTCCTCCACGGTGGACTAGTGCAATTCGCCTCGTGAACTGAAACTTTGTGCTTTGTCTTTGCACTCACTGCTAATCTATATCAGCTATGCCGTATGGTCTATCTGTTTCGACTTTCAATTGCTTTCTTTTAGTTACTCCTTTCACTTGATTGTAACATGATTATCCCCGGAAAAAAGTACCAAAAAAATCTCCACATTGTATTGGTATCAATTCAAACCCAAAATTTTCGACTGAGTCAATTCAGTCTTAAACCTTTTGCATTGCTATCAATTTAGTCTATCCTGCCAAATTAGGTCAGAAGTCGTTGAAGTGAACGCAAGTCATCCTATATGGCATGGTCGACAGTGACACATACTCTCTATATATAATTATCATTTTTAATTATTATTTTCATTCTTAAACTTTGGCGGGCATCCTCGCTAGCTATTGGGCAAGGACCAGCAAGTCCTCGCCCGTAGCCATGAAGGCCCTAGGTGAGAGCCTTCGAGGGTGCAATGGCCTCATCGACCGCACGTGAGGTGGTGATGGCCCTGGCCTTGGGGCTTTGCAGCCTCCACTAGTCGTGGGCCAAGCGACCATAGCTAGCAACCAGTGAGGGCCAGCTAGCCCTCAATGGCTGACGAGGTTTGTCGGTGACCCTCGTGAGCCAAAGTGAAAGAAAAAAAGAAAGAAAAAAATAGAAAAATTTTAAAAATATTTTGTTTTATTTTTCTTTGTTAGAAAATTTTATTAAAACTGGGGAAAAATCCAAAAAAAAAAGGGCCTGAAGTCCTCTTATTTCTCAAATAAGGGCATCAAGTGAATTCTGTTTCAAATAAGGGCATGAAGTGACATAGTATGTTTCAATTAAGGGTCTGAAATAGCCATAATGTTTTAAAAAAGGGTTTGGCCTAAAGGGCGTTTTCGTCATTTCACATTTTAATTTTTTTTTTCTTCATTTTTCTCTAGTTTTCCCTTTTTCTGATTTTTAGAAATTTAAAAAAAATGAAGGAAAAAAAGGGCACACAGGTGGGAGGGGCCCGCCTGTGTCCGCCTGTGTATGTGGTTTTTTTAAAAAAAAACTTTTGAGAAAATAGTGTAGTAAAAAAAAACCAAATAAGTAAAAAGACGAAAATGCCCTTGAAATCAAGCCATTTTTTGAAATTTTATGGTCACTTCATGCCTTTATTTGAGAAAATGAGGGCATTTCAGGTCCTTATTTGAAACATGGTTCACTTGGGGCCCTTATTTGAGAAAACAAGAGGACTTCAGACTCCTTTTTAAAAAATTTCCCTTAAAACTATCCTCTCCCCGTAAGATAGTTAGGCTCTGTTTGGCAATGTTTCTGTTTCTTATTTCTGTTCCCGTGTTTCTGTTCCTCAGTGTTTCTGTTCCCGGATGATTTTTGAGAATCAAAACGCGTTTGTTAAGTACTAAAATTTTTGTTCCAAGAACAGAAACGCGTTTGGTAACTGCATAAAATTTTTGTTCTCAATTTTCATTTAAATTAAATAATTAAATAATTATATTTGATGACAAAGAAAAGAGAAAATAATTAAATCAAATAGTGATTAAGAAAAAGAAACGAAAAAATAAAAAAGAGTTGCGAAAAGGAAAGTTAATCTTTTTTAGATTTAAAAATACCATCTTGAAGAGGAAATTGAAATAAAAATATCAACTATATTTGTGTATTTTTCTGACCATGAATGATATTTTTCTAATTTTTTTGGGTATTTTATAATTAAATAAATTTAAAATTTTAATAAATATGAAAACTATTTTTAATTCAAAATTGGTTCCTAAGGCTCAGCCAAGGCTTTCAAAGTTGATTTTGTAATTTTTATGAATTTTTTGTTATTTTTAAATTAATTTTAAAAATAAAAATAATTATAATTATAATTATAGTTATAATAGAAGTATATCGTGGAAAACAGTGATCTACAAAAGTGTTTCGGAACACAAAAATTAACTTTTTTTTTGTTCTGAAAAGTAGTCCAAAAGTGTTCCGGAACACAGAATCAGAATCATAATTATTTACATTACCAAACATGTTTCTGTTCTTTACTGTTCTCGGGAACAGAAACAGAGAAACGAGAACATTGCCAAACAGACCCTTAGTATCCATATCAGCGATTTTCGATTAAAATTGGCCAGGTGAACTGAATTGTTATCCATATAAAATGATTTTGAACTAAATGATCTAATTGAAATGTTTAGAATTGAATTGGTACTAATGCCATAGACTTATGACTTTTTTGATACTTCTCCCAGTTATCTTTTGAAAAAAGAAAAGAAAGATAATATAATAGATGGAAACATTTGAGGGTTCGACCATGTAACAATTCTTTAATATACGGGGAAACAAAAAGTGAAGAAACTTTAACAAGGGACATATCTGGAACCTAAAACCTACTATGTCACAATCTCACCGGTTCAAAGGTACTTGGCGACCGGCCAATTTCAATTTGTTCTTTTTTTTTCATATTTATCCAAGCAAAATGAGAATGAGCGCAACAACAAAAATAAAAGTATCTCATTTTTCTATAGCAACAATCCACAAAAAAATAAATACGTAAAATAAATAAACAATCCACAAAATGAACAGGGTTGCCAAAAAGCTTTCCATAGTTCCTATCATGGAACTTCTTGACTTTCAAATTTCGGCCACCAATGGACTGAAGTGCATTGAAGTTCCAATAAAACTTCGGTCCTACAATACAACTTCTTGCCAACACTGTCTCAATGAACAAGTAAAATAAAACAAACAATAAAATGTTTAAAACATGTGACATAAAAATTAAATTATAGGACTTCAATAGTCAATCATCCATGAAAAATTGCTCCAATTTCTCACTACCTGAAAAAAAAAAAAAAACAACGTAGTTAATCACTTAATAATATGTTGAGGCAAAACTCTCGAGAATCACGATGACAGCAGCAGCGCTCTACTCTCAAGTCTCAAGTCAAATCTGAATATATTAGGTCAGGGTTTTCCCGCTTCCAGCGATAACGGAGCAAGAACCGACAGCTTGTAGAAAAATAGAACCGGGAACTGGACCCGGGTTCATCAGGACCTGAGACCTAACAGGGAACCGGTGGTCCGATCCAATTCTTAATTCTATCTTGGAACCATGCTCACCTCTAGTTTAAGTTACTCAATCTAAGAAGCCATTTTCTCTTCGGTAATTTTCTACTTCTAGCCCATAAATTTCAACATTTTTTCTTCCAATCATGTCCTTGAAGTTTTAATTTCTCTAAGCATAATTTGCATAGCTTTTCTAATTGGGTTTTTCTTGTGGTTCACTAAGAGGGTATACGTGCTTGAAGTTCGTATATAAAAAATTAAGGTTGATAGACAAATCTCAAATCAATTGCAAACGAGTAATCTGAATGCAAATGAATGATCCGAGCCCAACGAAATAATGTTGTATCCTTAAAATAAATTTGCCCCCTCAATCGGTACCCGAGGACATTGGACAATTGTCTCCCAAGATAGAACGGATCGCGTTCCTCTGAAGCGGTACTTCTTCAAAAGACTCCGGCGAACGCAGCTTCGCGAAATAATCACACAAGATGGTGACGATGATGAATGAATGACCAACATAACAATTGTATCTAATGCTCGTGTCTAATCCTTGTTTCTAATGCGATGGTCAATGCTCTATTTATAGAGAGTGAAATGAAGAGTTAAGAAGACATATGGCTTCGTCGAAAGGGTTTCTCGACGAAAATGCACGATTTTGTCGAAAGGATTCGATGAAACGTCACGAAGTCGTACGGTTTCATCGAAAAGATTCGACGAAACGAAACAACTCTTTATTTCTATTACGAACCGAATCAACTCTTCATTTCTCATTCAACTTCATATGAGACTTTTGAAATCAAAGTTCTAACAATCCTCCACATGAATGAGAATTTCAACTGTCAAAACTCTCAATGAATGCATGACATGCAATGTGCGAATATTCCATGAGAGATCGTTGCATCGAGATAAGTAGTCTGAAACTTTGAATTTACCCTAGTGGAGACCTATCGGACTTATTCGGTCAATCAGTAGACTCGATGTCTTTGAACTGTCGACCTTTGGTGTAAGTCTATATAATAGGAAACACACAACTTTCCCTCGAACAAAGTTGGTTCTCACTGTTGTGTTCGTTTTGGCCATGAACATCGCCTGGTCTCATGAGTGCTTTAGAGAATTCGGCCTTTTCAATTCTCATAGAAGCGGTCCTCACTTCCCACTCACATAGGTGATTTCTGAATGTGCAGTATATCATATACTCGATTCAGAATCATTAAAAGCTTATGCTTAACCTTTACAGATTAGTACTATCTATATACATGAATGAATAGAAAAATTCACAGTACTCTACACCGCCTTCATAACTTGGTTGTCCCTTTGAACCTAGATCTTGGGATCTCCAGTCAACTAGGTAGGGTTTCCGCTATGATGACTTATTTATGGCCTTAAAACTCATTCCCCTTGATGTTTCCACAACCATATCTCTAGTTAGGCCTTTGTTAATGGATCCGCAATATTATCCTTTGACTTCACATAGTCAATTGTGATAATTTCACTAGAGAGAAGTTATCTTACTAATATACATAACATTTATCGCCCCCACACTTTGAGATAATTCTTGAAATCTTTTCAAGACGGTGGTAGCCTTTCAATAAAAGCAGCCATTTGAAATGATTCACTTAGAACCATATCTTTGGTATGAATGTTATGCATAATCTCTTGGAGTTTTCAGGACTTGATTTAGGACGGTTATGAAATCAACCATCTTTAAGTCCAGAAACTTGCCAACGATGAATCTTTTCAATCCATCATATTATGCTTAGTATTTCTCGTCCAAACTTTCCCATAATTCCTTAGTCATTTCAGTGGCTATAAACATTATAGAGGGAATTGTCCAGACCATTTAGAATTTAGTTGCGACACAGGAAGCCAAAATGCTTCCACACATCTACAGCAACAATCGTTTTCATGTTTGTCTCTTCTTCATCCAACTTACTTAGGAGCATCCTTATTAAGAACCTCGCCAAATTCACTGTCATGACATAGAATAACATATTCTATTGTCATCTCTTAAAAATCAAACTATTGAACTTTTCTGGCTTCTTTTCAAGAGTTGGGATAGATGCAATAGACGTTATCGTTGTCGAAGCAATGAAAATAGCCCAACATGCCCTTGAGAAATACACGTACATATTATTTCATATGCATTCTAATAATTTTATATCCATAAACCAAAATCAATAATCTTTAGATGAAGATGGAATCGAACATCGAATGCGACCATTCATTTTTCTCGTATCATTGAGAAGAATCCGAATATGTAATAAAACATAATTTTCATCAGACGAAACTAACAATAATTCGCCAGAATAGAATGCATACAACAAAGATAATTATACGAACCAAGCACAGGAAATCAAATTTTGTCTTAAGATTGTGGTCCACTGAGAGGGTATACGTGCTTGAAGTTCGTATATAAAAAATTAAGGTTGATAGACAAACCTGAAATCAATCGCAAACGAGTAATCTGAATGCAAATGAATGATCCGAGCTCAACGAAATAATGTTGTGTCTTTAAGACAAATTTGCCCCCTCATCAGTACTCGAGAACGTTGGATAATTGTCTCCCAGGATAGAACGGATCGCGTTCTATCCTGGGAGGCAATTGTTATGTTCATCATTCATTCATCATCGTCATTACTTTTGTGCGATTATTCCGCAAACTTGCGTTCGAAGGAGTCCTTTGAAGACGTACCACTTCATAGAAACGCGATCCGTTCTATCTTGGGAGGCAATTGTCCAAGAACCTTGGATACCGATTGAGGGGGCAAATTTGTCTTAAGGATACAACGTTATTTTGTTGGGCTCGGATCATTCATTTTCATTCAGATTACTTATTTAAGATTGGTTTCAGGTTTGTCTATCAATCTATTTTTCATATGCGAATTACAAGTCATGTTTATATGCGACAACAATTTTAATATATGAATCACTACCTTTTTGGTGGACAACATTTCTAGACTCCAAATTTGATTAATTGAGACGTGTTTGTCGGAGTGGACGAGAGTGAGACGAGGAAAGCTTGATTTCTAATGCTCAAAAGGTCTGGTTGAGGTCTACGTCGTCGGATTTCTTGTCTACGCCTTGATTAAATAATCCGCAGTGGCGAAACGTAATTCCCATGCCAAACCCTTCCTTGCGACTCATCTCTAAATCACTCCACTAATTGAAAAGAGAAATTCTGAAAGAAATCTGAAATGTGAGTTTCACATGACACGTGTCGATCGATTAGTAGAGTATGTTGGAGATGAGTTGACAAGGAAGGAATAGCTAATGAGAAAATATCGGGTACCCACTTGGTACAGTTGACGTGATCCCCTTCTCCACTCATTGTGCGACACCTATCCTAGAGGGGCCCACCAACTTATGAAAGGTCTGCACGCTCAAACTCTGGATTCGTCGGCTATGGTTGAATGCAGGCTTGCATCGACAGGCATGGCAACGGAGGAGAGAGGAGAAAGTCGCAGAGGAGAGAGATCGTGCAGTCCTTTTTAAGCTGGTGGCTCCCTAGGACACATGTCGCCCGATGAGTGGAGAAAGGGACCACGTCAGCTGTACCAAGTGGGTATTCCATTCCAGGAAACATACCGTTGCATGCCTCATCACCAGGCAACGTTAACAATAGACCAAGAAAAGAACAAAAATAAAGGGAAATCGCTGTGTCTTCGTGAAAGAAATCGCTGTGTCTTCGTGAAAGAAATCGCTGTGTCTTCGTGAAAGAAATCGTGCGAGATCGGACATGGAATATAAACTGTAAAACACGAAGAACAGCGGATCGCAAGATCCTTGTTCCGACCACAAAACCCATCACCCACGTCTCACGATTTTGCCAGAATTCGTCTTCTTGTTCACTTCACATCGATCACGTCCGTATCGCATTCTTTCGCTGCTGAAGAAACTAAAAAAAAAAAAACAAGAGAAAAGTTTCCCTCCAACCCAATCCAGACAAGAAGGAAAAAAAAAAAAAAATCTCCCCTTTCTGATAATTCCTCTCCGACCCAAGTTGCGATCGAGATTGAATTGTGTCCCACAAATCCCAACATGCCGACGATGAGCTAACGCGTTATGACCAAGAAAGTCGCAATGAAGGGCAAGGATTCTTCGCCGGAGGTGCCGATCACGGTGCACGGGCGGAGCGGGGACGTGAGGGTGGCGGCGGGGGATGGGGACCAAGCGTTCGGCGAGGTCAGGACGTTCGGGCGGTGGGTCTCGTGGCTGGTCCCGTCGTTCGTGGTGGCCAATGTGGTGATGTTCGTGGTGACCATGTACGTGAACAATTGTCCCAGGAACTCCGGCTTTTGCATCGCCAGGTTTCTGGGGAGGTTCTCTTTTCAAACGCTTAAGGAGAATCCTCTGCTTGGGCCTTCATCAGATACGTGAGTCTTCCTCTTCTCTCTGTTCCTTCTCTGATTTTGTATCGTTTCTAGCATGTATATGGGGTTAATGCATGGCATCGTGTGAGGAATGCAATGTTTAGATTTGTCTGCAGATGAATAGGACATGGACTTATGGATGCTGTATAGGGTTTTTCGGAATGATCCTTGTAGCAGATGACTTGTATGAGTTTGTGCTCCATTGGTGTCTAGTTTACTTGATCATATGGCTATGGGAATCTAAGCCGCGAAAAGGGAGAGACAAATATCCATAGTTCAAAGGCATTGTGATTCGAGATGCATAATGGTAAATGCGGAAGCGTGGATGAGGTCAATCTTTAGCGGAGAGGAGCCGGAGATGCAGTAACTTCTCTGTTAAAATAAGGCTCATACTATAGTTAATGTTCTGTATGCATTTCCATGTACTTGTTTCTAATTAAATAGGGGTCCAGAAGGCAGAAAGTGGACCGTAATTGAACTCCCAGATCTGGAGGGGATTGATGCAAAAGGTGGTTGTGTTAATAGAAATCTTGTGTAGTAACCAGAAATCTTGATTTGAATTGGAACTAAGAAGCTGAGTTTGATTTAACCATCTTGTTCATGTATGATCTGAATAAAGGTCATTGGATAAACTTGAACCCCCAAAAAAAGGGGAAAAGAGAGCAGCAAGACAGATGAAGGATGAGACTTATAAATGTTGCTTAACATGATAGTGCTGGGCATAGTATTTCTGCAGTCCCTAACAAGACATGTATAAGCAAGAGAATGCTTAACGGTTATTTAATTCTGGATGGTTTACTCTATTGATAGCTATTTCCGAGTTGTTTTGCATGTGTTAAAACGTGATCTAATAGAAATTTTAACTATTGGACATTTGCGTTTTGTGTTCAGCTCATCTTAACATGCAATTTGGCATGCAATTTGGCAGAGTTATGGTTTAGGGAAATTTCTCATACAATGAGATTATGTCATCTGCTGTTTTCCTTTACAGGTTATACAAGATGGGTGCTTTACAAGTTGCTGACGTGGTTCGGAAGCACCAGGCTTGGCGCCTATTTACCTGCATATGGTTGCATGCTGGGGTTTTCCACGTGCTGGCAAATATGTTGAGTCTATATTTCATAGGGATTCGACTTGAACAGGAATTTGGTTTTGGTATGCATCAATGTGCTTTACTCTACCAGATGATTTTGCTGCAACTTCATAATGCATCATTTCTTTTACCTTCAAAGGCTCCACTTGTTTGAGATTCTGACACAAACCCAACCAGATAGGCTCACACTGATGCTACCATGGAAGTATTCAGCTCCCGTTATCATAAAGTGTTGTAGCTTTGCAAAGATTAACTTGTAGTTTTTCTTCCAACTTTTCAGCTCGAATCGGGCTACTGTATGTTATATCTGGCTTTGGTGGGAGTTTGTTATCAGCCCTATTCATCCAATCTAGTATCTCGGTTGGTGCATCGGGTGCCCTTTTTGGTTTGCTAGGAAGCATGCTCTCCGAACTCATTACAAACTGGACAATATATGCAAACAAGGTACACGTAAAGAACTGAACGTGGCCTTTATTAGAACCTTCAGCCTTTTGAAATTCTTTGACCGTGCCTCTTGACAATCTAGAATGTTTTTCTGTATGGGCAGTTAGCAACATTGTTAACTCTCATCGTCGTCATCATAATAAATCTCGCGATGGGCATTCTGCCTCACGTGGACAACTTTGCTCATCTTGGGGGATTTCTTTCTGGTTTTCTTCTTGGCTTCGTGTTTCTTGTTCGGCCCCAGTTTGGGTGGGTTAGCCAAAGAAATGCTCTTCCTGGACATGCAACCACTTCGCTTAAACCAAAGCACACGTTGTATCAGTATGTGCTATGGGTAGTTTCTGTGATTCTACTGATCTCCGGGTAAGTTCGTTATGTCTCGATCATTCTAAGCTTCTGTCACATTTGACATTCTCCTTCTACAGATCTGAGGATTGTAGGATTACGAATACGGGCATTAGGGGCATATTGTCTTGACAGGTTTACGGTTGGCCTGGTGATGCTCTTCCGTGGAGTTAATGCAAATAACTACTGCTCGTGGTGTCATTATTTGAGCTGCTTCCCCACCTCGAAATGGAGCTGCAAGTCGCAACTAGTATCCTGCATGGTAATTGATCCTGCTATTGTGCACTTTAAACCAACGTATCCATTTGCCTACCACCAACATTTTTCTCTAATTATCTACGGCAGCAGAAGTGATTTCCTCCTTTGACAGTCGAAAACTAGAAACAAAAGAAAAAAGTTGGCATGGACCTGCTTGCTATGGAAAATTAAAGTGAAGCTGTGACAAGGAAAACATGCCCATAGAAGTCCATGGAAGTCGGACCTTACTAGAAAAGATCGATAGATTCATGATTGTTTTGAGGGCTTTCTGTGAGAAACTGACTAGTCAGTGTGCCCTTCAGTTTATTTAGCTGCAAGGTGGGACCCCAGAGCTTAGAGAGAGAGTTTTTCTGCAATTTTAGCGACTTTTGAATGACAGAAATGGAATTCCTCATTTTGTTCTGGTACTTGATACCTGTCTTCTTAACTTAAGAATGTGACTTCTGCAGATGAACCAAACTGGGAATGTACTCGACTTGACATGCCTGAGCAATGGGAAAAGCAACGTTTTCGTATTGTCGGATGAGGATCCTTCCCAGATCCAGAACTTATGCTACCAGTTATGCAATTAACATCGATTCACATGAACAGGTACAGGAGCTTTGCGTAAGCAATATTCCTTTCTGTACATAATTCAACTCTTCATCAACAGAGAACAATGTCTCGCATCCCTTCATAAAAACAGGAAAAAAAAAATAGAAAAGAGAAGAAAGAGTTGATTCACTATAACTGATTTTGACTTAGCTCAGAGCCATTCTATAAGCTCGAAGCATGAGCAAATTAGTATGCGACCCTCGGTCTTATGAGGTGAACTGGGTGAATGAATCACATTCTTGCTTCGACTTGAAAGCGCAATGACACAATTGGATTCTTAGGAATCCCAGTTTTAGCTAACGAGAGGACGCTCCATCTACTCTTTTCTTGCACGGAAGTGAAGATAGGACAGAGACATTTGCTCTTGGATAGTGCAAGACCTGTTCATAGTAAGAGTCACTTTTGAGCTAGGCATACATATGGTGCAGCTGCTAAATCTTTCTGGTCTCAAAACATTTTACTGAGTGAAAATTTTTGCCAACTATAGTGCTTAATTTTCCTTTTGATGAACATGTAATAATTTGGAGGTACCACAGAATGAGTCGATATCACAGAGCTCTTGCGGAGAAGTAGTACAACAAATTGGAGATGGAACACTGCCAGCCAAAGCTGCCGCTTTTTACCCTTTACTTTCAGTAAGAAGATAAGTCAACAGAATACTGCTATTAATGCTTTAATTCACCTAGCAAACACAGAGACCATATAGTCCTTCAACAGATCATATTACCCTTTGGCTCAGCAAGTGAAGCTAATCCAAGAGGCACGTGTGCCAACTTATGACCAGAGGTTATAAAGCAAACCTGAAGTAACTTTCAGCTTGGTTCTTTCAGGGACCTCCACATCTGTATTTTACCTCAAACCTGATCGTCTGAATCGAACCGTCGTGTTTGACATTCGCGCCAGAATGGCGAGGATAAGTGAAAACAGGCATTCCATGTGAGCTTTGACAGAATGAATAGTTATAATTTCACATCAAAGGTGAATAAAACCGTCTACGAAAAGTTTTCTTTACCTCAACTGAAAATGTCTTCTTCTTCTTCTTCTTTTTTGTGGCCAAAGAGTTCTTTCGAATTGAGAGGTCCCAATTAGGAAGGCAAGATTTGCTGGGGGAGATACCCTTTTGAGTGTCAATGATGGGGAAAAGGAAAAGACTGTCTAAATGATATGATTCCATTTTTGCTTTGCTTGCTTCAGACACCAGACAAATCCTGTAAGATGGGATTGCGTAAAGATTGGTGGGGGGACAATGTTTTGCAGGGCATGCAAACCACAAAGTGCTTCATCAATACAAGTTCTTGCATGTTTTGGGACCATCTGATTCTGGTCCCTTCGTCAAACAACTTCGCCAGTGAATACGGAATACCGTAAAAAAATTCTAAGGTAGAGGGAGACTACATGTCTACAAAATATGTATAAACTCCGTACACAAGTGATGCGAGGGATACTTTTACCATCGCCATCCATGTGAAATGCGAGGATACTGTAGTCAAATGTAAAATTCATCCAAAAATTGATGATTGAGACCAATTTGATTGTAACGTCATCCGCGAGTAATCGGTCAACATCCTGTGTTAGGGTGGTTGAAGAACATGATAATTAATCTTGTAATGATGCTTAGTCCTAATTGCAATGTTAAATAATTCATTATCGACTGATTTCAGTTGGATCACTTAATGGGTAATTCTAAATCGAGCTCTAATAAAAAAAGAAAAAATAAACAGTGTATATCAAATGAGTTGAATGTTGACAAGCATGGCCCATGTTAACTAACAAAACCGTCTGTCGGTTATGCCACTGAACCAAGTAAGGCCCGCACGACGGAGGAATCCAGGGCGGCCCGTTTGCCCCCCCTCCTTTTTTTTCCTATGTAAATGTTTTGATCTTCGGATTCCGGTGACGTCACGCGACGTCACATCCCGATCCCCAATTATTATGCCTTAGTCCCACGGTCCAACACGAGTCAACTGCGTTTCTGGGTAAGCGACGTCAATTTGTCGGACATGTTTAGATTTGGAGATCTTCAACTCAGAGGGACTACATCAGAATTCATGGTCACAACGTTTGCATTTCTGATCCTCCAACATTTGAGCTTGTAATTCCCTCTCTTTACCGGTGTTCGTGATGCCGACCCGACGTTGTATTGGAAAAAACATCGATTCTGAACGATCTTTCTATCATAGTTGGACAAAAAAGGAGATGAGAAAAGGGCATTGAAAGTCCTAAAACTTATTACGAAAGTGCATTCGAGTCCTAAAAGTTTCAAAAAGTGCAATTAAATCCTAAAACTTTCAAGAAATGCATTCAAGTCCTAAAACTTGGCATATTAGTTCAATGAAGTCCTTGTATTGATTGCATTTTTTGAAAATTTTAGGACTCAGATTGCACTTTCATGACTAGTTTTAGGACTTCATTGCACTTTTTGAAAGTTGTAGGACTCGAATGCTCTTTTGTGATAAGTTTTAGGACTTGATTGAACTTTTTGAAGGTTTTGAGACTCATTTGCACTTTCATTATAAGTTTTAGGACTTCTAGTGCACTTATCCCAAAAAAATCCTATGATGTTCTTACAAATCGAATATCGCGATAAAGTAATCCCTAACTGTAAGGATTATTATCCAGAAAGTCCTAAACCTATTATATTATTGTCAATTCAGTGCTAAACCTTTTAATTTTATCAATTGAGTCATAAATATGTTCATATTTTGTCAGTTGAGTCCATCTAATCAGTCTTAACCCGAAATCGCTGATGTGAATGCTGATCAACCTACGTGGCACAGCCGTATTAATGTAGGCAAATTCTTATTAATATTCTAATTTTTTTAATCATATTTTCTTTTCTTTTTCCTCTTTCCCTTGTTCTCTTAGTTCATCTTTAATGTGGCTGGCGAGGGTCGTCGGGCCCTCTTCGGCCACTGGGCGAGTGTCGTTGGACCCTGGTCTGCTGCAGTAAAGAATAACCAAGTTTTTTTTTTTAAAAAAAAAGAGAAAGAAGAAGAAAAAAAAGGGAAAAACAAAAGTAAAATAAAATAATTGAAAAATATCACCATAACATTATAAATTATCTATGTCCGTGAGACGGCCGATGTTCTATTTTCAGCTGTTCTATTACGTCCACGTGCACAAATTTAGAGCCAATGAGAAACCGGTAGCATCGATTCGATCAAAGCAGCTCTCACCGGGGATTAAATTCACAGGAATTTTGACCTAAGGGATGATGTCGAGCCTGATAAAGGTGACGAGCACATGGGGGCTGGATTTGACCTTAATCGCGCTTTCGGATCGATTCGTTGGAACAGCGATGCGGGAATCGGACGACGTCGTTCGCGTGACTAGGGAAGGGGCCACGATCACGTTCTTTCGGACAGTCGGGAAATCTTGCAAGTTTCACGAAACTAGACAGATTATGGTACTTTTCGGGAATTGATCCTTGGCTATTAACACACTTCACTTTATTGCTAACCTTAAGGTCCATGGCAAAGTCACACGCGAAGCGACTGGTCTCCAAGGAGGTGTGGTGGTGCAAAGTAAAATGGTCAGTTGGCTGGCTACCGAGTAGCGACTCATCGGCTTAAAAATTTTCGAGGTGAAGGTGGATCAAAATGGGCATTGTTCGAAGGTTCGGATTTGAGCTCATTCTCGGTGATCTTCCCGAGTCGAGATATCGGGTTTCCCAACACGACTCTTTTGTCTTCCTGCCTTTTTTTTTTTCCTTGGGCATGGAAAAGGGAAAAACAAAATAGTCATCTTTCCTTGCCTTAAAGGGTTTTGGATACTTTTGACTAATCGAATCAACCGCTAAAAGTGCTTCCGCCAAACTAAATAAAGCCCAAACTTTTATTAGCAGCCACTAAAATCTGAAAAAAAAAATAATTCTTCACCTAATTTTAAGAATTTGGAATAGAGGACCAAGGGGATGTATTTTTCCTGTTTTCAAGTGAAGTTTGACCATATTCGCACTTAGCCATTCAAAAAGTTCTTACTCCCATTATTCTAAGTTCAAAAATCCAAAATTCAGTTTGGTTGAACTACCTTTCTTTGGCCAACTCCATCGAAGTCATTCTTAACTTTTGTTGATAAATCAAGGGAAACCCTCTTCGAGTCGGTCGCAACCCGCTATACAGACATAGTCTTTGAGGACGAAAATACCTCATATCATTCATTTGACCAAAAAAAAAAAATTATGGTGATGGACACTAGGAAATGGATCCCCTAATATTACCAATTCATTGTTAGGGGTGACATTGATCAAATCGGGCCATTTAAATCAAAATGGACGGCCTGATTTGATCCATGTCACCTCTTGAAAATGGGGGAAAAATGTGGGCGGGAATTTTTAAATTTTTTGAAGAGGTGACATGGATCAAATCAGGCATTGCATTTTGATTTGGACAGCTCGATTTGATCAATGTCGCCCCTAACATTGCAATGGCAACCTTAATTAATTTACTAGTCCAAGATATTAGACTTTTAACTCAGAAACCGACATATGACCGCGTGATGATAGATTGGACCAACCACATTTGCACAGCAAAAACCTAATGGACCCCAAGATGTCACTAAACCGCATCAGAAGCACTATTCACGCCTCAACTTCGGATTGAAGCAAAGGCAACTGTGTGTGTACTTGCACTTATCATCATCACCTTGGGTATCTTGTTTTTTTTTTTTTTTGGGTGCCCTTTTCGTAGGTAGAAATGTTTTTTGCTCGAAATAATTTTGGTTGTGATTAGCGAAGGCTTATAGGGTGCGCTTGAACGTCGGGGCGGTCGTATTAGCCCCAAGCTCGACTCTCATCAACCGCCCTTTGCCCAAACCAAGCCACATTGCCTTTGGACTAGTCGAAGTTGGGATGACCCGGGTAGAATCATAGAGCCGTCGAGTCTACTAATGCGTCGCCCAAGCCCGTCCCTCGTTAACCGCCCTCGCCCAAGCCAACTCTCAAATTGCCTTTGAACTGATTGAGCTTACGATCAAATGAGTACACAACGTCTCAATTGTGGCTTCAAGACTATGTGTACGAGCATGCACCTCTTAATTTCTCTTCTTCTTCTTCTTTTGGTATGACTTTTTCCACTTAATCTACTCGTTATGTTGCAGTGAAAACCATTTGGGCCTTGCCCCCTGCATGGCGAGCTAAAGAAAGATTTTGCAGATAAAAAAGAAGAAGCTATACTTAATTAGCTAGGAGCTCAAAACAAAATCGGGGTGCTGGGAGCAAAAGTCATGCGAAATCGCTAGCTCTCTGATTCGCAATTGCCTCCGTAGCAACCTTAAAAAGATGATCGAGGAAGAGTAGTTTGCATTAGCATTAGCACTCTGTACCGACTGAAAATGTCTGAATTTGCATTGTATTCCGTTCCACATGAAATCGACACTTTATTTTGGGGTTTTCATGGGCACAGCACATGGTAAGATGAGACAACTGGGGTGGGCCAAAGATCTTTGGAGGAAATTCCTCTTCCCTTCCCCCCGTTTTTTCCCTCTTTATAAGCATGGCTTGGCTGGGTGAAGCCTCCTCATCGCCACAACCTCTCTCTCTCTCTCTCTCTCTCCAAGTCGAGTTTCATTAGAATCTTAGAACATAGACAATGGCTTCAGCTACAGTGATGGCTCTGGCTCTTGCATTTCTCATTATCATGCTGTCCACCACATGGTTGGTTGAAGCAAGAATACCTGGTGTCTACCCCGGAGGGCCATGGCAGAGCGCTCACGCTACCTTCTACGGCGGCGCCGACGCCTCCGGCACCATGGGTACTTGTTCATTTTCTGCTCTTCCAACGCTTACTCTCGTGCCTTCGTAATATGCACCCAGTTTGGTCTTATTCCCCTGTTTTCACCCATTTAGTGCCGAAAATTACCTCTCACACAACTAGCAGAACCCGCCTCCCATAATCCCAACCTTACAAAAAAGAAGTATGAATTAGCCAATCTCGTTAAGGGAATGTTAAGCAGGATTAGTTGATTAGCCTACTGTCGCTTTCATCAAGTAAAGAATTGACCAAGGAACTTGCTAACAGTACAGATTCTAGGAACTTCAACTAGTGGTTGACTGCCTGATCCTTTCATCACAATGTGTGGCGACCCTCATCCAAATCCTGCTTCGCGTTCGAATCTTTTCAGTTACCATCGAATCTCCTCTCTACTGGACCCGAAATCAACAAACATTTCACAAACTGCAGGGTCACAGACTCAGCAGTCTCAATACACCAATCGAATGGAATCTGATACTTGTACTGATGCTCTCTCCTTGACGAATTTACAGGCGGAGCCTGTGGCTACGGCAACCTCTACAGCCAGGGCTACGGTGTGAACACGGCGGCGCTGAGCACCGCGCTCTTCAACAATGGGCTTAGCTGCGGCGCGTGCTTCGAGATCAAGTGCGCAGACGACCTGCAGTGGTGCCACTCCGGCGGGGCTTCCATATTCGTCACGGCCACCAACTTTTGCCCCCCGAACTACGCTCTCCCCAACGACAATGGCGGGTGGTGCAACCCTCCCCGCCCCCACTTCGACCTTGCCATGCCTGTGTTCCTCAAGATCGCCGAGTACCGCGCCGGGATCGTCCCCGTCGCGTACCGCAGGTAAAGGGCCCATTTTGAATGTGATTTTCCCCTTCTTCGTGACTTAGCTACGAAACAGAGCAACTGGGTAAAGATTCCATTCGTGGGCCTTCCTTTATTCCGTGCTCTTGTCAGGCCATTGGGAGGAATTTCTATGTTTCCACATTTATTATTCGCCAAAGTACAACCAAATATGTATTTCGGTTTTTAGTAACGGTCAGTTATAACTGTCGTTACTCCTGCGTTGTCGTTTCGACGCTCTCGAATGTGGTCGCTTTCGCCCGTTTCATTCTCCCAACTTCGAGCCCATACGGGGATTTACTTTCTCATCCTTCCGTTTTTCCCTCGCGTGATTACCGCAGGGTGCCGTGCCGGAAGCTGGGCGGCATCAGGTTCACGATCAATGGCTTCCGGTACTTCAACCTGGTGCTGATCTCCAACGTGGCGGGCGCGGGGGACATCGTGAGGGCGAGCGTCAAGGGCTCGCGCTCCGGGTGGATGAGCATGAGCCGCAACTGGGGACAGAACTGGCAGTCCGACGCTGTCCTCGTCGGCCAGTCTCTCTCCTTCCGGGTCACGGGCAGCGACCGCCGTACCTCCACGTCCTGGAACATTGTCCCCGCCGGCTGGCAGTTCGGCCAAACCTTCACCGGAAAGAACTTCAGGGTTTGACTTTGGCGTTGACAGAGTGCTCATTTTCCTTAATTAGGGTCTGAGACTGTGATAATTTATATCGCTGTTGTATTAAAGATGACAAGTATTGGAAGGTGAGTGAGGAATAGTAAAGTAGCTGAAGCGGCTGCACAAACACATTGTAGCCCGCAGCTTATATATGATTATGTTAGTGTCGATCTAGGGTTTGATTTGATATAGACTTTCGATATGTGTACGTCTCGATGATCCTATTAATCATATGATTTGAGAAGTAGCGATTTGGTGATCTATATTTGGAATTGGAATGGTGTTATCTGCTTTAGATTCAAGGTTCGACCAACTGAAAATTGGAGAATGTCCATCATGTGTTTGCAAAGTGGACCATATATGTGTGGGTGTTTCGGCGGAAATTGTTTCCCGCGATCTCATATCTTTTACCGAAAATCATTCTTCGGATTTTAATTAAAGAGACGAGCCGACGAGGTCCCTGTGCCAACTCCAGACAGGAAATATCCAAGTAAACAGGAGAATTAACAACTTGAATTTCGATAGTATTGTACAAACACAAACCCTGTTGGAATTTAATTCATGACAAGGATTGAGAGGTACAATCGTTGCTGATGGACCAAACGTAGACAGACCCCTGTTGGAATTTAATTCATGACAAGGATTGAGAGGTACGATCGTTGCTGACGGACCAAACGTAGACAGACGCTCTCGCAATTTAATCGAACACAAAGCTTGATTACGTAATGATACTACGCCGAGATAGAGAAACATGCCGAAATTTAATCAGCGACGCGAATCTAAAAGTTACAGTTAAGGAAAATAAAATGCAAACATATGTTACAAATCTTTGTGGTTAATTAAGCTCCAAACATATGTTACAAATTATTTGTAACATATGTTTGTAAACCCCCTTTGTAGAATTAGTGAATTTGTTCGGGTGCATTCGAAGAGTATGATACGATTATTTAAAGTCTATAATCGACGGTTATCGACAGAAGTTACAAAGGGGATTTACATACATAGTTTACAAAGGGAAGTTACAAATAGAGGTTACAAAAAGATGTTGCAAACATATGTTATAAATAATTACCGAACGGTTTCTGCAACCCCACTACATTGATGGTTTCTTCGACTCCACTACGTTGACGGCTAAGTTAATAGTTTCTCCAACTCCACTCCGTTGATGGTTTCTTTGGCTCTACTTTATTGACGGTTACTTCTTCGACGGTTGCATTCGAGATTATATACTTTACTTATTGTCGATTCCTTCAAAGTTATTTTTTTGGTAAGGTCCTTCAAAGTTATTTATTCATCATGTTGTTGATAATTCAATTTATACATGACCAAATTTTGCTCTCATCAACTAAGTCTATCACATGTCGATAACAAAAATAGGGTTAAATTTATTGTATGGATGTCAATTCAATACTAAAATTTTCAATTTGGTCAATTTATTCCTAAACATTTTGACGATTTACCAACTTAGTCCTTCCGACCAATTTTGATTGAAAGTCATTGGCGTGGTGGTTCTAACAACATCAGTCATTTTCTTGGCACGGCTGGCATTGACGTAGGAGATTTTTGAATTTTCATTTTTTTCCTTGTTCTTTTCTTTCTTGTCTTCCCTATATTTCCCTCCATTAGATCCGGCGATGGTTAATACATCGACGATGGCTGTTGTGGCTAGATTAGATGAAGGTGACCTCGACTGTGGCGGGCTTCTGTCGGCCATCACGGAAACACTAGGAATCGGCAAAGGGAAATTAGAAAAGGAAAAAAAAGGAAAAATTCAGATTTTTTGAAGAAATTTTAAAAATTATCAATGTCATCTCCAATTGTTGAGTCATGTAAGATAATTGGTGTCCACGTTAGTGATTGTCAGCCAAAATTGATCGAAAGGGTTACATTGGCAAATCGTCAAAATATATAGGACTAAATTGACCAAATTAAAAAGTTTATAACTAAATTGGCATCCACATAATATATGTAGAGCTTTTTCAATACTTTTTCCCAACTAACTGTAGTCCCAAGTGCCGAATAGTTGTTAGGGTGGGTTTGGTTGAGCTTTAGCCCATTAAAGCTCTAAAGCTCCTTAGGGAAAATGTAGAGCATTTAGCAACCATTTTCAAGGGGACGTGAGATGAAAGTTGGTAATAGAAATGTTGAAAGCTCAATACTGGTAGGGACAAGTTTTGAGCTTTCAGCAATTGGCCAAATGTTGAGTCAGGATTTTTTTTCTTCCAAAACTATCCTCATTTTTTCTTTTAAATTTTGATTTTCTCCCTTATTTTTATTAAAAGATAAAAATGAAAGCCCAAGCCACCTGGCTCACGTGACCCAGCTATAGCCGCTTGGGTAGGGGTGTGCAAACTGGACCGGCCCGAGATCAGCCCGGCTTGGGCGGGTTGGTCCGGTCCTTGAGGTTGGCGGTCCGGTCCCCGGCCCCAATAAACGGAATCGGTGACTAGGCAGTCTGGTCCCCTGGTTCCATGGTTTGGGGCCGGACCGGCCCAGCCCGGATCGGACCGGCAATGTTTAAATAAATAAAAAAACTAATCTAGTTAACCTAATGATTTTTGTTTAAAAAAAAATAAAGTAATGGGAACAAAAGGAAAGCTAACAAACACATGAGACATAAAAGGAGACGCAGTGAGAAACAAATGATGGATGTGATACTAAAGTCTGGTCAATGTGGCTTTTAGAATGAAAAAACTCTCAATCGTCTAGTACACGCACATTTACTAGTGACATTCCTATAGCTTCTATTAAAGTATAGAAAATCATCATGGAGAAAATTAAACCGATTTTGGAGCTCAAATAAAAAGTTTATATCAGTTCTATCATTTTAAAACATTTCCTTCCAGTTAATATTAGCCATGAGTTAACAGGGATAGCAAAAATTCTAGCATTCCTGCTATTGCATAAAAACTCCACCGAAAAAACATGTAGTTTTCATAAGCAGTTAGAATTAGCGGTCCGAGACCCGGATCGGCCCGGCGGTCCCGGACCGCCGGTCCTAGTCTTGTCCGTGGTCCCGAAAATATGGGGACCGGACTATTGGTCCGGTCCCCGATTTCATGCTGGGATCGGACCGGCCCGGACCATGCACACCCCTACGCTTGGGGTCGCGTTGTGCAGGCAACCCTCGCCAAGGGTCGCTCGACCCCAAGTGGCCGTCACTTGGGCCGTGCGACTCCGACGATGGCCGCTTGGGTCACGCGGCCTAGGCAACCATCGTCGGAGGTCGCCTGACCCCTAGTCGCCTCAGCCGACGGCCACTAGTGCTAGATCTGGCTCGTCGCCGGTTGCCGGCCTTTGTCCTAGATTTGATTTTTATTATTTTTATTTTTTAATCATATTATATGTATAAAAAAAAGTATTGTAAGAAAGCTCATTCGCAAATCTTTTCTTGCCTTTGACCCAAATTTTTTTTTCCTTGCCAAATATTAGTTTGGCCAAAGCTGTATTCAAAATACTTTTTACCGAATGCTATTTGCATTTCGGTCAAAATCCCTTAGGCTAAAGATATTTGCACTCTTCCAAAGTCCGTTTGCAAGGCTAAAGATATTTGCACTCTTCCAAAGTCCGTTTGCAAAGCGGAACCAGACCCTCCCTAATTATGCTCAACTTGGGTATCGAAGGAAAACGGAAAATGAAGCTTCCTCTCTCTCTCTCTCTCTCTCTATATATATATCCGTTTACGTACTCTGAGAAAAATAGCTAAAAGACTAAGGAAAAGGAACCCTGAAAATCCGCAATCTAAACAGAGAGCCTCTTCCATTGGCTCCACGGAAATGTCGAAAAGTGGAGTTAGGCTGAAGGCGAAGAAACTTCTTCGCCTCTTCCTGTCGGTCTAAGCTTTTAGATAAAAAGATTTATTTCGTTAGGTCGTCGAATAAGATAAAAGAGGCATCGCAGGAGCGCAATCCTCTCCTCACCCCCTCCCGTGGAATTTTTGGCAAGTGAAGTTTCCGTGCATTTTCTTTGATGGTTCGTCGGTCCATCTTCTTTGTCCCAGGGCCACGGCACGTGCAGAGGGGGGGAGAGAGAGAGAGAGAGAGATGACATGAGCTGCGGACCGTGATGCGGCGACGCCCTCCGACCGCCTGCCTCGGCTCTCTCCTGGGAAAGATCGGGGGTCGCGTGACGGAAAACGTAGGCGGAAACCGAACCGGGCAAGTCGGGCATGATATGCCTGGACATGACGCATGCGCAGAGCCGGATGGGGCAGTACCGGACGAGATCGAAATGCGATCTGCGTATTATCAATGTGACCAAAAAGAGTTTAAAATGACGCCCAAAGAGGGCGGAAAAAAATTTGACAAAAGATTGGAAATTGCTCTCGTTGAGAGTCGAACTCAAGACCTCCCGCTTACTAAACGGGTGCTCTAACCAACTGAGCTACGAGAGCAACCGTAACAACGAATCGTATTTTCATGTTATCAAAAGAGGAGGGAGACGCAAAGAGCATCAAACCCTGAAGAAGTGGATGCTTTATTTGCATTTTGGTTCTTGTGTTTTTAAGACTCACTTTCAAGTTAATTATCGAGAATTTTAGTTTTAAATTTATAAGCGAGGCAGTTATAACACCCTACAACAAATGCAAATAATAAAAGGAAAAAAAAACAAAGATATATTTTGTACGTCTGCAATTACTCAAGTCGAGTTTACGCACGCACATTGCCTACGCTCGTCACCAGAAACTAATTAAAGTCGAGAAGCTAAACGCCACTTATCAAAAAGGGTTAAAGCCCAACCCTAGCGGCATTTTTCTGCAATAGTTCTCATCTCACCCGAGTTAAATGAGGAAGAAAAGCTTCCAGGAAGCGAAAACGACCCGTTCTGACGTTGATTCGGGCAATATGGGATCGATAGACATTGTGAAATCGCTCTTTGTACACACAAAACGCACTGTTGAGGCACGCATCGGAGCCTTGTCTTCCGCAAGGCAAAATCCGTCGCATTGAGCGAGCTAGGGATATATTGAGCCCTACGCCTAGGTAAACTTGTACAGCAAGAAACCATCATTTGCATGGTTGCATCCCCATAGCAGTTATATCCGCCCGCTCCATTTTCTCATGAAGCTTGCCATGGAAGAGAATTCAACGTTCGATCGCCCAGCAAGAAATCTGAGAATCAGTTGCCAATACCAGTTCAGTCATCTCATTTAATCCCTTATTTGATCCGAAAGTTTAGTCATCCTCACAGTAAAAAACACGGGAAAGTAGAGTGTCGATCGAGTTACAGAAACTACGCAAGCCCATACAGGGGGAAAAAAAGCTACAAGGATGAGTCCGGAAAGCATGCATCGAATGGTTAGGCTGAACGGGCTACTGATTCGATCTCTAGTTGTTCTTCACTGTAGAAGCCTTGATGATGTCGATGAACTCCGGCTGAACACATTCAAGAAAGAACAGATGAGGTGCCCATATGAACAGAACAACAACAAATGGTGATAACATGTGATAAACGACGGGATCACCTTCAAGGAAGCTCCGCCTACCAAAAATCCATCCACATCTGGCTGGCCCGCCAATTCTTTGCAATTATTTCCATTAACAGAACCTACAATAAATGTGCATTTAGGTAAAACAGAACTACTAACTTAATCGTAATACTAGGAAGGAGCTTCCTCCACTATTGTCCTCCTCCTTTCTCCGATCTGACAACAGGAATTTTGAGAAGTTTCTTTTCAAAGTAAATCAGAGAAAGGAGAGACAAAAGAAGGCATCGTTGACATAGAATAAAATAAGACAAGCACATCCTGAAGAACCAGTAATTTTTTTCTTTCTTTCTGAATAACGAGTAAAGGCCAGTAGAAATTCCAGCTTATGACCAAAGTCAATTAATCTGAAAGACTTAGCTTCAGAAACCCAGAAAGATACCTCCATATATAATTCTAACAGATGCAGCAACTTCGGGACCAGTATTGTCTTGTAGCCATTTTCTCAATTCTGTATGGACCTGACACATAAGAAGTTATTCAGCCACTATAACAAATGTTCAATCATAAAAAAACCCAGAGTGAGCACATTGTGCAAGTACACGAGCTAAGAGGTACACAGGATCACAGGGATCACAAGGCATAACATTATGTCTAGATTTAGAGCAGATTGGTGCATGGATTCGCAGATAAATCACAGCAACAGAAAGGATGGCAGGCAAGCTACAAGAATTCATCTGCTAATCAATGGGCGAAAGACAAATTCCCTTCATGTCTTGAGCCTATTCCACCAATGTACATGTTGTTGATTTTGGAAATATAATATTCCTTTTCCATTAAGAAATCTAGAAGTACTTTACATCATAATGCTATGCAATGTTCTAGAAAGAATAGTCAAATCAGACATACCAGTGTATGTATTATTCAACCATAAAATACGCGCATTTCTATGTGTGAGCTAATTTGGAGAAGTGCCAACTTTACAAGCATAAGTAGATTCATGGAGGGTTTCAAGAGAAGGCATATCAAATGAGCACTGGATATACCTCCTGAGCCTGAGCCGGAGTTGCAACCTTTCCAGTCCCAATGGCCCAAACAGGTTCATAGGCCAAAACAATGTTATCCCAGTTTGAAACTCTCTCTGCAAAATCCCAAAACAGGTCATGCATTTTCAAATTAAATTTAAACAAAAGAAAACTATCCAGACTAGGAGAACCACGCACACGCACATTGATGATCCTGAAATTGAATTAACGCGGAGACATCTTTTCGAAATCCATATTCATGTATTAACCAAATGGCTTGGTCAGACAGAAGTACCTGCAATTGATTTTGTCTGCGCAGCAACAACAGCCATCATGGACCCTGATTCACGCTGCTCGAGAGTCTCCCCAACACAGGCAATCACTTTCAAACCTTGAGATAGCGCGAAAGCGACTTTGTCACCGACAAACTGCAGAGATAAGCACATCAATTGGATATTCCAATTGCAATACCTATGAGTTCTCAAATGACAGAGAAGAGAAGACGCAATTAAATGAATGGAGATACTTGAAGGAGTAGTAATTAAGAGGGAGTCTGTGACGTTGTCTAGTCGAAAACCTCATTCGACTCCTTCAAAAGAAGTCTCCTTTCAGAATGACCGAGGATGACCCATGGAATGTTCAAGTTGATAAGCATTCCAGCACTGCATACACAAACCTCAGCATCACATAAGTGTTGAAGTTGAAAACAGGAAGTGGGCTAGCAACTATTAACTTACTGAGTAGCAAGCAAAAACAAAAGAATACTAAACCATTAGCAAAAATGCATTTGCCATTGAGATTGGGATTGACAGATCCAATCATGTCAATTCTCTGGCAGAGTCAACAGTGAGAACCAGGGAAAAATAGCAAACACGATGAACTTCACCAGTTTGATCATAACTCAGAGGTAGCAACCATAATATAGGACTCCATGACTAGCCTTTTGCCATATGAAACACTGAGAAGGTTTTAAAGTCCTGGATTAACTACACTAACAATCTGGACAATTTTGGCAAAGTATACAACTCCAAAATGGCAAACTGCAGCTAAAGTGCACTTAAAACCTCAAAAGGTTCGGCACCTTTCGAGACATGTGGAGCTTACTGCATAGCATACTTGATATTTTCCTATATGCAATAAACTTTGACATCTCGAGCTACTTTACAGTTTACACCCATATCCAAAATAGAAAACTGCAAGAATACCTTCTATATAAAAAAGACTAAACTTCCATTCAGAAGACAGTTGCATCTGTTTGTTAGTATGGCAAAACAATACTCCATTTATCCCTGAACTGCTATTACTGCTCTCAGAAAAGCTCTTTTAGCGGCATTCTATGTTTTGGCAGTCTTTCATTTGATTAACATGGTCCAATTTGGAAGTGCACATAAACAAATATAAAACTTCTCAAATCTTAGAACTTTAACAAATCTCTGACAAGCACTACTTTGAAAACTCGAGAGGTCAAAAAACCAGTCAAATAACCAAAGTTTGCAGTCCAAACGAGTCAGCCAGTTAAGCTATCCACTTCAGCAACCTAACCAGACAATAGATTGGTTCCTGGTCCAACTGATGGAACCAACAAGTTTGGTCTATAAAGAATTCTAATAACTGAATTAACCGATTAAAGGCACAGAGAGAGAGAGAGAGAGAGAGAGATGGGATTAAAAACAAAGTCATCAAGCAGTAAGAAAAGATGAAAGAATTTGAGCATGAAACAGATTATGTCAAAAAAAAAATAAAAGAGAAGAATTTGGGAGAGGAATTATCGAACCGGGGAGTTTGGTCCAGTTTATAAAGAACAGCTGGTAAGTGGTAACTGAACTAAATGCCTGAAGTCTGACATATGCTTGGACAGAAGGTACCCAATAAAGATGCTTTTAGATATCTAGGATCAATATTGCAAAAGGGGGGAGAGATTGATGAGGATGTAAGCCATAGAATAAGAGCGGATTGAATGAAATCAAGATTTTTTATGTGATCGCAAAATCCCTGTTAGGCTAAAAAGAAAGTTTTATAGAACCGCAGTAAGGCCTGCAATGCTATACGGAGCAGAATGTTGGCCAGCATAAAAACAACATGAGCATAAAATGGGAATATCAGAGATGAGGATGTTAAGATGGATATGTGGTCATACGAGGATGGATAAGATAAGAAATGAAGATATTCGACGAAAAGTTGGAGTAGCACCGGTGGCAGAAAAGATGAGATAACATAGATTGAGATGGTTTGGGCATATTCTTTGAAGATCCCCAGATGATCTAGTAAGAACAAAAGTGTGTTACCGAGAACATGACATAAAGAAAGGAAGAGGTCGGCCGAAACTTACTTGGGGGAGGAAAGTAGTAAAACAAGATTTAATGATGCAAGAAATAGATTGGCGTACGGTTTGTCTTATGACGGAATGGAGGAAAGCTATTAGCATTGTGAAGGGGTAACATTCCTATGTTCCTGACTGTCTTTTTTAGTCCTTTTTCCCTTGTATATTTTTATATTTTTATTTATTTATTTTTATATAATTATTTATTTTTCCTCAATCGGTCTTGCTTCTATTTTATTTATTTTTGGGTTCATCGACCGCTGACCCAAACTAGTTTGAGATAAAAGTGATGTTGATGTTGATGTTGAGAAAGTGGAAAGGATTCAAGCCATGAAACAGTTAGGTCGAAAACTACAAGCTCAAAATTCAATAGTTGTATTCAGAATGAGACATCATAGGATAGCAATTTTGAATGGTCTAAGCAAACTCTAGATAATCAGTTAGATTTCACCAAGTACAAAAAGATGGTAAACTATACAGGTACATCAATAGCTCTAAGAGCCCAGAAGAACTGGATTACCTGATCTCTCCAGTGAAGGCCCCACCTTTGCGGACCCAACAGTTTTGTGCCGCAACCCCGAAATCAGATCTCAGTAGACTTTTGACCAGAGGAAGAAATACATATGGAGGGCTCACCACCACCTCTGTAATTACAAATCATGAAGCTGCTTCACAACAAGAAACTTATGTACACTACAATGACTAGAAGGACAACTAAGTAAGACTGAAGCAAAGATCACATGCTTGCAATCTCATGCAGATGCCCATCACATGAAAACGTGAAGGTAGGTAAAAGTTTCTGAGACGACAACCAAACAGGAGCTCCAAATACAACAGAGGGGACAAAAGGTATCTCACCCACGACATCTTCGGGAGGAACTTCGGCTTCGTTCAACATACTAACGATCTTCTTCACATCGCCGCTTGTCCCATTCTGCAGCAAATCAAAATCCAGCATGTACCAAAGTCGAACCAGGAATAGCAAACAGAAATCAGCCGTCCACAGTTCTAAAATCAACCCAGATCAAACAACAGACGACAACACAGGCAGATAGACAAATCGACCGATGGCGCGGTGGAGAGCCGTGCAAATCGAACTCGCGGAGCAGTACGTAGCGCCGGTCAGTATTAAGCACGAATCACTCTGATGATCTGGAGAGATCAAATGAGCGCGACGAAAAGAGCTAAAGACGAAGCAAGGCTCAAGAATCTTCGTGATGGACTAAAAGACGCATCCATTTTACTACAGCATAGAAAGCACAGAGCAATGGCGGCGAAACGTACGCATTTCCAGTTGCCGCCGACGAAGAATTTCCTCGCCATTTGCGATTGCGATTGCGAATTCCTCGAGGAACGCAGAGAAGAACGCGAAGGGGAGGAGGAGGAGGACGATACAGTACGATCACTATTACTAGCTCGGACCGAGATCAAATCGAAAATAGAAGTTTCTTTAAGCGGCGCGGGGAGGGATGGCGGCTGGCCGGCTGGGGTCGGGCACCGATCAAAACAATGAAGGGTGGGTCTGGTTCAGTATTTGAAATGAGCTTTGGAGAAATACAAATGCCTTCAACCAAAGGATTTAGGAATATATTAATTGCGTTTGATAAAATCTCATTTGAAAATGAGTTTTGGATTGAATGATGTTTGGTAAAAATAATATTGCAAATGAGCTTTCAATGTAATTTTTTAAATTTTTACTTAAAAATTTACCTTTTGCCGAACTGGAGAAAAAGATAAATAATAAAAAGTGGGGCAAAATAAAAAATATAAAAAATTGATGAGGTTAGTTTCGAAAAGAAAAAATATCTATTAGCATTTGGTCAAATGCTGAAAGCCCAATGTTGATCCCTAGTAGAATTGGGCTTTCAGCTTTTCCAAGACCAGCATTTGTTCAAATGCTGGCTTAATGCTGAAACATTGTTTCAGTATTTTCTCAATGGGCTTCGGGGGCTGAAACCTCGTCGGAAATGTGTGACTTTTGGTGAACTTCTCTGCTAAAAACCAATGCATTTTGGCACATGAATTGTTGCATTTGTGTCTAAATCATCGTGAAAGCCACTCAAAAAGTGATGCATTGGAGGAGGCAGCCGCATCAGTGATTTCACATTATAGGGGAAATTTAATGGATGTAACGGAGCAATAACGATCTAATTTCTTTTTTCCGATTTTCGTGATTTTTTTTTTCGTTATAATTTTTATGATGCATCTAGAGCCTAGAGTTGGCCACGAGCCAGTTTGGGCCCGAAACCGATCCGTTGATCGGTACCGGCTTCATAATTTCTCTTAAATCCTCTCAATTCTGGCTCAATTCTCTCTATTTTCTTATTCGGCTTTCCGCTCAATTTTCTAAAAAAATGGCAAGTGAAAGAAGAGCCGGTGAAAAGGGAAAGAGCACGATGCCATCAATGGGATGTGGGAATCTAATTATCCTCAACCTCAATATGATTTTCGTGAGTATGCATATTGGGTAGACAATGATGATAATATCAACGTTATTCCTAATGTCAAGCATGTCATTCCTAATATCAAGCATGTCCCGACACAAGAAAATCTTCATCCTTCTACTGGTGTCAAAAAAATATCGATAGCAAAGGAGTCAGAATGAGAGGGTACATCCAACATATGGCGACATTTCGAGAACCAACATTTAGGCGGAGATAAGTATGAGGTAAAATGTAAATATTGTACAACTAGAGGCGGCTATGGAACACTTCGTCTGCATCTGATGTCAAAATATGCAACGCAAGCGGGGATCGACACCCGCCAAAAATAAATTTTCGGGTACGTCAATCCTAACACTTCTCCTTTATTTTGTTACGATGATAAAGTTTATAAAGAAACATTAACTCAATATGCTGCCATTGACCATGTATCGTTTAATATTGGTGAAATTTTTTGTCTGCATTTTTTTATAAACACTGCATGTACTCCTGAAAAATACTCTTAAATGCGAATTTTTTCGGCTTTATAAAAAAGGAAAAAAGAGTTTGAAAAGCTTTTTTACGAACTTTAATGGACGTGTGCATATAGGTAGCGATATTTGGAGTGATCATTGACAAACTTATTCTTATATGCGTATCACATGTTATTGGATACGTGACGATTGGAATACTCAAAAAAGAGTTCTTGCATTTCAAGTGTTTAATGATAAGCATACGACTAATAATATTTATAGAGTAATTAGCCAAGTTTTAGAAAATATAGTTTGATTAATAAAAACTTTTCAGTTGGTTTTGATAATGCCGTGGTAAATACCGCTTGCATTCCTAAATTAGAAAAGATTTGTGAACCCACTTTTGGTGGACAATTTTTTCACATTAGATTTGTTTTTCATATTTTAAATTTATATGTACAATATGATTTATTAACTTTTGATGCTTTTCTCAACCCAATAAAGAAAACAATTCGATTTTTATGGAATCGTTCCCAAGTTATGAAAGAATGTGGCAAGTTTTGTAAACAACATCAAAGAGCATCAAAAAGATTTCCAAAAGATGTTCCGACTCGTTGGAATTCTACCTATGAGTTGCTTAATCAATCTTTTTCTTATAAAGATTTATTATATGCGTTTATTTCTAATAATGTTTTCGAAATTACTTTATTCCCGCAATAATGGGTACTTAGAAAAAAAATTGATTTTTTAAAAATTTTTAATGATGCAACTTATACTTTATCTTGTGTTTATTATCCTCGTTTATTTATAATAGAGTGTGTTAATATTGCTGGTGTTTTTGAAAAAAATGAAAAAGATTATCAATTAGGTCCTATTATTATAGAAATGCGAATGAAATGGATAAATTATTATGCTTAAATTCCTCTTATTTATTTGGTTGTTTGTGTTTTCGATCCACGTTTCAAATTAGATGGTTTAATTAATTTTTTGAAAGCGTATTATGAGTGTTTACATTTGGCTGCAACGGTAGATGTTAGAGCTACACAAGGAATAGTTAAAAATGCAATAGTAGAATCGTATAATGAATTTTGTAGTAGATATAATCTAGGTGATAGTGAATCTTCGTCCCAAGTTAGTCACGTACAAAGCGGGGACTAAGGTAAAATTAGTAGAGGGTACAAAATGCTGATGAGTAGGCAAAAAAAAAAAAGGGGGGGGAGCAATATGTCATATTTCGAAAATAGAGGACTATTTAACCACTTGTTTTGAGTTTGGTGAATGGGAATACGAAGGCGGCACAGGTTTCAAAATTTTAGACTTGTGGAGGAGGCATTCAACCCAATATTCAGTTCTCGCTCTCATCGCAAGAGAGATTTTAGCAACTCCTTGTTCAACAGTTGCAGTTGAATAAGTATTTAGTACTAGATGATTAATTTTGGACCAATGACGTTCAAGATTAGCTCCTCCAGTTTCAATGGAGGCTCAAGCTTGTGTCGATAATTGGACGAAGGCTAAATTTCGATAACAAGAGCTGGATCAAAGCATTGACGTCAAATTCTTTAATGATGATGGAGATACCACCACCACGGGTAGCGATGATTGACGATGAGATAAATTAGGGTTATTAAAGGTAAAAGAACTATATGGGTTTTGATTCTTCTATTCTCAAAAAGATATATAGGCGCTTAATACCCCTTCCCCTCTCATTTTTTCTCCTCAAAATTTGATTATAATTTATATTTGATAATTTATATATTTTTATTTCATAATTTAGTTTTAAAAATTTTAGTTTAAAAATCGAAACCAAAACCGACCTTTGAACCGACATCGAACCGCTTGTTCCGAACCGAGACCGGGATCGAGACCACCCCTTCAAGAGCCGGTTCCGGTTTAGGGGTGGCCACGAACCGGAACCGCCCGTTCATGAATCGACACCGGCTGATTCCAAACCGTGGCCGCCTCTAGATGGATCGGATCACGAGAGCAAGAGTAAGAATACGATAGGCTAATATGGGATAATAAAACAAGAACGGCTTTATTATCTTCAATATTTGTTTGGTAAAATACCGAATATCACGGGAGATAAAAAAATAACTTGCTATCATATCTGGGTTAGTCACCAAATGTTAACACATTCAGAGAGAAAATTCCATTTCAAATTTCAAATCTTAAGTACAACTCTTAAGTCAAAGTAATAATTTTTTGATCGCTCATATTCAAGTTTCTTAGGGCCTGCATGATAATACTTTCAGAAGTCAATTTCTCTGTCGGAATTCAATCTAGCAAATAAATCTATTTGATTAAAATATTTTCGAAGCAGAAATCCGTTTAGTAAAAAAATTGACTTATGGTAGGATTTTTCACTTATAATTTTTTGCCAATTTTGAGAAGTAAAAAATTTTAACTTCTCGACTCCAGAATCACTTCTTGAACCACACCCGCTTCCGCCAACCACCGCAGCCGCCAACCACCACCCGCCTACTACTGCCATCGCAGCCGTCGACCGCTGCTGCCGAAGATTTTGTTAATAATGTTTCAAAAATAGAAATTTTCAACCGTTATCAAACCAATTTCTGGAAAAAAAATTAATTTCCGCTTTTGAGGAGAAGTAGAGAAATCAACTTCTTGTCATAAGTTGATTTATGGTAGAGAAGTATTGCCATGCGCGCGCTCTTAACTTTCAAAATTCTTCAGACCAAACAAAACCTTTCAAAATTCATTTGTTTGAGTTACATTGACTTTCACCAGAAAATTTGTCGCGACATTCTGAAGAAAGTCACGTACTAGCAATTTTTACATTAGAATAGTGCCACGTACCATTTGCCGTGATTCGAGTTGCCAGAGTAACTTATATGAACGATATTTGAAAAACTAAGGAACTTAAATAAGCAATCGAGAAATTGTGGCATTAAGCTGAAAGCAATAAAAGAAGATTTGAAACTTCCAATGTGCTTTTCCCCGAGTTCAGCATCAGAGCTACAAAATTAAACTTAAGTTAATTTGGTATTCTATCCTTTGACAACACGAACAAAATTATTTAACTTAAGATACAAGACTGTCGATGAGGTAAAAAGGAAGTGTTTGAGACACTCTTGGGTCTTTAAGCCAAGAGTTTCTCAGCCCCAAACGACAGAAAGACCTCCAACTTTAAAAGCCTTGAAAATTTTAGCAGCGAACATCACGCTTTAGATTTGTATTTAAGGTACTCCAATGCAGCAGCCCATTCTTTGCGGATCGATTCGGGCACCTCCTCGTTGTTAATGTAGGGAATCCATGTATTGGTCGAAGCATCTTTGAGGACCCATTGCACCTGCTCGGGGCAATTGTTCCAGTCAAAAGTCGGCGGCGGCAAGGGTGGCGCTCGGCTCGCTTTCTTCTGTTTTTGGCCTCCAGAGCTATCTGCTTGCTGTCGAAATATTTTCATGTGAGTGTAAACAGGTTCAAATGACCAGCAACAAAGGTAAGGTCTCAGACAGGTAACGAGATTCCCCTTGCAGCAATAAGAAAAAGAAAAGCGAGAAATTCAAAGAAGTTCCCGCTCACCACTTTATTAGCATTGGAGTTCCCCGCATCGTTATTTGCATCAGCGTTCTCTATCTTCTTTTTCTTTCGGGAGAATCCCGTTTCAAGAAAGTATAGGACCTCTTTCTTCGAGCGAAACACACGATGTGACACTGGATCGCAGTAATACTGCAGAAAAAAATGATCAGTTAGCCAGCGGAGTCCACAACACTACTCTTGTATGTAAATACAAATCCAATAAACACAGACCACTGTCAACTTTAGATGCAACAATCTAACAACTTTTGTAAAACTCCAAAAAGCCAATTTTTTTTTATCAGCTTATTAACTTAAGCTTGATTATTCTTGGTAACATAACCAACACAAGTCATCAAGCTTTGCAGCCTAAGTTAACTTTCCCTACTCATAACACATAAACTCAAACAATAAACCATCCAAACCCAGCCTCGAGTGTCCTAATAAGTCCATCAACCAGTCACAATGAATAAAGACAAGAACGCGAAAACTGCATCTACAAGTAGTGGAGCTTAAGATGGACACTCATTTTCTTTTCACTTGGTAGACAATACTGTAATATTAGCTTAATCACGTAGAAAATCATGCATAATTCCCTACTTGACCAAACTATCCGTTGAATCAACGGATTCATGAACTCTTAACGCAGAACAATGCAGTCCTAGTGCGAACCAAGACAACTTCCCCTTCAAATGATTTGTTTTTAATATCGAATCACTGTTTCAAGGCTTGCCTTTTCTTCTGATTTTGTCGCAAATAATGTCAGGAATTAAAAACTTCAGCAACCTACATAGGACATGCTAGACGTTTTGCAAATTCTTATTACTGCTATTCTTTTTCAAGTGAAAAGTCCCTGACTAACGAAGTTAGACAGAGTTTCCAATGCACTAAAACTGCTAAAGAGAGAAAATCAGACACTTTTATGTATTTATATAGACAATAGGATTATGCAATGGATGAAGGAGCAAAGTCTCTAGAATCCATCCAGCAACCTGGGAAGATCATAGATCAGAGCGGCACTGCTTGGATGGAGATAAGAGAAAAAGTTCTAGGACAGCAATGACAGACGTAAATGACCATTATCTGGCTCTAGATGGTGGGCCTGGTGGCTTGCATGATGGTGATCGAAACCCGACAATTATAACTGTTCCTTCCCTTCCCTAATATTAGAAACAATCCTCAACCCCAAGTAACAAGGAATACTAGACATTAATGCTGAATGCCGTGGAGACTACCAGACAAAAACTTTTTATTTCCTCAGTATTTACTATCCATCAATGCACTAACACAGAACATTTTCAAACGGTACCAGAAACCAAACTGAATGAGTAGTAGACGCAACCATCGGTTATATAAAGCAATCACCACAATGATTTTCCATTTGGCCGAGATGGTCGAGGTACCCATTATTATCCATAACGTCGCACCTTCGAGTCCACCTTACAGCAATCTAGCCTCTTTTTATAATGGGCTTCAGAATACAGATTGAAAATGAACAAAGAGAGGGTGCAACTCGTGTTTGTGCTTCTTCGAAGGGCAACCAACAGGTCAGGGGATCAATCACCTTGCCTCACACACACAAACATTTAGCTTTCTTAACAAAAGATTCAGAAAAAACAGCACTAGTTGACCTGATCCTACATCCAGTGATGTTATATTTACCAATCGTTAGAAGTTTATCCCTTAGCATGAGCCACAGTTGTATTAAAAGCACCAATTCACAATCTTCTATAATTTTTTCCCTTTCACATTTCATAGATGTATTCTGGTTTCAGGAGCCAAGTGCTAAATGATATCAATGATGACATCTACGAGAAAAGAACCATGCATGAATAATGCTATGGGACCTTTTCTTTGGCTGAGTTATGGAAAACCTCAACCTTTTCTTTTTCAAATCCGTGGGAAAGAGATAAAAAGACGTCGTCAAAGATGAGATTCAATAAATGGGAGAAAGCATCAATCACAATGATATCCATGTTGTTGGGTTGAGTAAAATCATTGAATTCATCGCTCCAGCTGAATGAAGGGGGAGGACGCGAGAAAGCAGGGTTATATATACTAGGGATTCGCTTTCTTTGGGATGAACTCGGAAAGATTGAGAATCAGATATTCAATGAACAAAATAATTGAAGGACCTGCGCAGATAAACGGAATGAGGGAAACAAATCAAGTAAAGTGGAAGATGCCTCTTTCCGGACAAATAACTTGCATCCTGGTAGAAAATATGATGCAGCCTGAAAAGATAGGAATGCTAAACTATCGGTTCCTTAACAAATGCAAAGAGTGCACATTGAAGAACTATGTCTTGGCATCCGGAAACAAAATGTTTAAACTAACAATTCAACTAGATAAACTGAAGAGAGTAAGCTCAGGGAAAGTTTTGACGAAAGGTACTGGCCTTAACAACACCGCACCAATGCAAACAGCAAGAGCCCAGTCAAGTGATATTAGAAGACTGGAGAAAGGATAATTGAGAGGTGATTTATAGGGAGAAACAATGGAAACGTGGCAGCTCTGTCGGCCGGAGTAAAAGGAGGGAAAAACAATTGTTACAGTGTGGAGGCTACTAAAAACGTGAGGAGGTTTAAATGAAGCAAGCAACTAACCAGGAAGAGTGACACAGAATTGTGGCAGTTGAGAAGGCAAGCGTTCAGAGAAAGAGAAGGCCGTCATGATGCGCAGTGAGAGAAACAGTGAGGAGATTTTCGACTATTCTGCTACGGACATTGGGAATAGTAAAGATAAGCTGAGCATTGAGAGAAGGGGATAAAAAAAACCGTCATGTAGCCGAGGTGAGGTAAAACGTGAGAAGGTCTATTTGAGGCATTTCAAGTTTCTCCAATAAGTGACGTTGGAAGCGGAGAATCAGGAAGGTAAGCATTGAGTGAAAGAAAAACCATCATGGTATCTACGTGAGGAGAAAAAGAGAAGGCTCTGGTGGAAGAATTTAAGAGAATCTCTCATTGTAATGTCGTACAGATGAAGCAAACATATCCTACAGGTATCAAGGTAAAGAATTCTGCCTGTGGATGCATACATGAGTGTACAAAACAACAGAGACATAAAACCTAGGTGATATACTTCACTCAAAAATGCTCAAAGACATGCTATAAGAGCACGATATTCCAACATCGACCAACCTTTGAGCTCTTAATGATATCTCAAGAAGCAACATAAGATCGATATCACAAAAACCTTCCTTGAACTTTCCTGGGTCACTGTAACTGAGACCAACTTGAACTGACTACTGAGGTGGATGCTCTGGAAATACAGAAACAAACACCCACACCACAAAGGTGATGTGTGACAATATTGACTTCTCTTGGCAGTATTCCACCTACTCATCGGGAGAGAAAGCAAATCCATCTACACTAGACAGAGGTGCTTAATTCTCTCAAAACTCACCCATACCTACGGAGAACTCCACGATGCTCTCCAACAACAGCACCAGATACAATTCTATAAATTAGCGTCACAAATCTAACCAGCTGATCTTTTGGAATATGCCAGTAATTAAAATCACACCTAGCTGTCTATCTTCCCATGAAGTACTGAGATCACAAATAGATATAATACTGTCGGAGCAATTTGATTCATTTGAAAGACACTAGAATTTGGAGAAGCAAGCCCGCGACACAATAGCAATTGATTGGATAGGATATATGGTTCAGGATTGCAAGTGAAAGAAGTGAATTTAAAAAGGCAAAAGGAGGATTGAGTTCTAGCTCTTCTTTTCCCTAAAAAAGGCACGTGGCTTAGCTGCTTTCAACACATGCAAAGGCTGATAAGCTAAGTTACAACATAAAAACATGAATCTTCCAAATCCTGAGAATCAAATATGAATTAAATACAACCATCTGCAAGAGTTTAATCATGGACATTTAATTCCAAAAGAATATTCCAAGTAAAGAGAGGAAGAGTAAGTCGAATGTGCTATTCTCACATCGACTATAAACGAACTAGAACAGTTAAGACCATCACCAAGTTAGCCACTGAATGGTTATTTCTTCATGAAATGGTAACATCACTAGCTTTGACAACTATCTGAACCCAACAGCTGAATCACTCAGAAACATCAACTTCTCAGTTCACAACAGTAAGATTATCTGCTCTAAATGATGTACACATCTAGCCTTCTACCACACCGCATATAACACCAATGCATTGCGTTCACTACTCACGTCCTCTTTTCACAAGACACATGGGATCACAGAACCCAATCTATCATCGAGCTAAACAAAGTTTTTCTCCCAGATAAGCTTCTCATCACTCTGTCGATAGGCACTGAGGTCCGAGTTTATTCCATAGCGTCAAGGTTCAATTTACCTATTAGTTATTGCAACACAGTTACACAACGAAAACCAGTCAGCTAAGCTACTACATTTTCAGCTGAGCACAGACAAGTCACAATATTTGTTATTGGGCAGCTCTGTACGGTCTTGTTAATACCGGGACATTCAAGAGCTAGTTCAACTTCATTCTAGTTCAGTTAAAATCATACCCTGGCAATTGAAATGGTTGAAGATAGCTAAAACAACGGTCGTGAAGTTCACCTTATCTCTCGTTCCAGCTGTTACGCCAGACGTCCGGACCCGATCCTCCACGTACCAACCAGCGGGGAGCCAATCCGGCGTCTCCGCCAACACCCCGCGGGGCTTCCGCCGGCTCGAAGGGTCATCGGCGGAGTGGGCGTTCTCCGGCGTCGGAGGCAGCGCCTCCGCCCCGTTCGAGCTCGGCCTCTTCGGGGTCGCCTCCTCGGCGGCGCCATTGGAGCTCTGGTCGGCTCGGTCGCCGGGAGCTAGGGTTTCGCCATCGGAGGCCGCGGCGGCGGCGGCGGCGGGATCGATGAAGCAGCCCGACTGGAGGAGCGGATCCTGCGGTACGGCTCCGGCGAGGTGATCGGGCTCGGGCGTGTCGGGGTTCGGGACCTGACCCGGCGATTCGGTGGCCGTCGACATGGGGGGATGGGGGGGCGCCCGCGTGGCGGAGGGTGGAGCGCGCGTGCCTTGGAGGAGGTTCAGCGGAGGAGCGACGAGGACAGTGCGATCTAGCTGAGAGAAGATAACAGCCGTCGGATATTTGACTCCCCGCGGAGCAGCATTTTCAGTTCAAGTACGGGCGTTGACGCGTCACTCTGGTCGTATTATCAACCATTAACTACTTTGGGTAGACGTAGAGCCCATTTGCTCCGCCGGATCCTGCCTGCGAAATGATCTTTCTTCACATTCGTATTATGCACTCGGCGGCGGAATGATCAGATATGGAAACAAGGATACACACATTCAATTTCCTTCTTCATTTTTCATTTTTGTTTCTTGTAATTTTCCTCGTCGTCTCCTAAGTTTCGAGCATCGAAGAACATTATGCTCAAAGCGAGCCTCGACGGGTTAAATGAATTATTCAGACCTTTCGCATGCTTTGATAATTGGTGCATAATAAGAAAAGTAAACACAGGTGAAACACCGAAATTAGGTCTCAAATCCCCGTTTTCAATCTTTTTCATTTAAGTTTGTAACCTTAAGGCTGCGTTTGGTAGTCCGGATTTGGGCCCAGAGAGGATAGGATAAGGTTGGATTATAAATCCTTCATATTGTGTTTTGGATTTTATAAAATCCTATCATATGTTTTGTAGATGTCCGGATAGGATAGGATATTCATATTTTGTCTGGTGTGCAACCCCTCAGTCGCTCCTGTTTCCTCCGCTCCGATAATGTCACCTCCGAACAAGTCTCTCTGGCTCTCCCACCACGGGGCCGCTAAGGAATCGGGCAGCCGATCCCCCCGGCCCTCCCGTCGCCCCTTGATTTCATCACCGTCCGATCTTCCATGGTCCCCACCGGGAAAGCCCACTAGGACGATCCCTTGATCGAAACAGATGATATCTAGCAAATTAGCAGTCTAACCAACAGGTCTTACACAATCGTGCTCAACTGAACCAAGCGCCACACACGGTTTGAGCAACCAAACGACCAATAGTACATTTCGAGGGAACAAGATCGATATCCAATGCCACACAAACAGAGACAAAGTCAGTTAGACACCAGAACGCAACTGCCAAGACAAAACACTATAAACCAGATACCACCAGCCGAAAACAACCTTCATGGCGAATTGAACCGGATGGAATCGGTCAAAAACAATTAGACGGCGAAGCCATCATAGAAAACGAAGTGATCGCTAAACAGATCCATCCAAACCTATCCAATGCCAGACAGGAGGCGCACGCAATTCAGAGGCCACGAAAAGCAAGCGAAACGACATCGAACTGGAAAATGAAAGAGCGAGCAGGCGAGAAATTCGATTAGATCGATCACGAAGGAGATGGAAAACATACACGGTGTAAACTTTGATCGCCATTGAAACGAGTCCTCATAGAGTCGCTCCGCTTCTCTCCTCAGTGGCCTTCGACTGTGTGGGCTGGTGCGAAAAACGTTGGCAAACAGAAGTGGGGGAGAGCGAGAGAGGAGGAGCCTCCGGCGCCGGCGCCGGAGAAGCTGTTATCAGAGAGGAAGCCGCAGCCGGAGCAGAGGGGGAGGCGAACATGGCGGGCGATGAGGATGTTGGCCTAGTGCACCCGGGCGTCGCAGCCACTGCAGAGGAAGGCGGAGTCGGAGGGGCAGTAGACGAAGGCGTCTTTTTTTATCCAATCCGGGTATATCCTACCCCTTCCCCGGATTTCTTATACGATGTTTTATCCGGATATATCCGGTCCGGACGACATCGCCAAACATCGGATAGGATAACAAATTATCCTATCCGGGCCCAAATCCGGACCACCAAACGCAGTCTAAATGTTTTTATCTGCTAAACGTCTAAATTCGCTTCATATTTATTGTATTCTTTGCTATTGGTGCTTGGAATGTGAGTAATACTCAGAACTGCACACGTCTAACTTTTTGAATACATATATATATTCTAGAGTCACGTAAAACATTTCTTTAATGCTTCTTTTGGGTGGAAAATATCTCCAAAAACGATCCGAACAAACGGATTGATGGTTGGGCCAGGCGGGCCTGACCCGGGCCCAGGCCCGCCAGAACACACAAGAGGGAGGCCGATAAAATCGAAACCGCTCCTTGTTTTTTTGTTCAATCCAAGCAGATTTTGAAACTCGCTTGCCGCGAAGTTCGTCCGACAGTTTTTCTTCATCAACCGAATCGGCTCTATCCATTCAAACTTATCGAGTCACAACTCACAAGCACAGGTAGAGCAAGTATCTAGACGCCTGAATTATCTATCATCTGATTCCTTTCTTTCCTCTTCTGGGAATAGTTAAATTTAGGATCCGATTGCATATATAGGAAACATTCGATCGTTCGTGTTCCTAGTATTGACGAGCGTTCGTTGTCTGCGTCGGTGTGGTTTTTAACGTCGGTGGGTGTTAGATGGCGGCACGCCTATGTACCGACCGACTCGTTTTAAGGTAGCTTGATCGCGAACAATTCTACGCATTGTCTGGACGTTGGGGTTTTCTTGTATCGGACCTCTTGAATTCGCGGTTGAAATCTCAGCTGGGGTATAATTTGGTAGTTCCGAAGGCCTGTGTCTCAGTTTGGTCGCTGAATTCTCCTTTGATTGGGCTTGATTCGTTGCGGTCGCTGAGAAATCGGAAACGGGTGTTTATGATTTGTCTGTTTGGTTTACCTGTAATAGGGCTTCACCGCTTTGAAGATGCCGGCCACCGCAGGAAGGGTTCGCATGCCCGCAAACAATAGGGTTCACAGCAGTGCAGCCCTTCACACCCATGGTATATGGCAGAGTGCGATCGGGTATGATCCCTATGCCCCCAACAAGGATGATGCGAAGAGCTTCGTTCCCAATACGGCGTCGACTAATTCGGAGCCCAAGGCAGAGAACTCGTATACGAGCTTCCAAGATCTGCTTGCTCTCGCCCGCATTACTGGGTCGAATGCTGATGAGGCCCGTGGCGCATGCAAGAATTGTGGCCGTGTCGGCCACCTTACATTTCAGTGTAGAAACTTCCTGAATATGAAGGATGATAATAAGGAAAAGGACACAGAGGCGGTGCAGGCTGCACTCGCATCTTTTCCTGGGTTGGACAAGCTGAAGGGGAGTGCTAACAAAGCGAACGGTAGGACTGAAGCAGAAAGTGAGGAGGATAGCAAAGAGGAAGAAGACGAAAGTGAGACTTCAGATTCTGATGTTGACTCGGAGATCGAGAGGGTAATTGCCAAGCACGAGGGGAAGAAGGTAATCACTAAGGGAACCGTAGAAAATTTATCGAAGAAGAGGAGGGATGGGTCAGAAGATGATGACTCGTATAGTGATCTGGGGGAGAGAATGAAGAGAGGGAGGTCGAAGAAGAGAAAGAGTGGAAGGAGAAGAAGTAGTCTCTCGGAGGATAAGGCTGAAGTTAGCAGAAAGAGAAGGAAGGGGAGGAGGAGGAAGAGGGACGAGTCATTAGATGAGCAGGAGCATCGACGGGGGCATAGGAAGAGTAAGAAGGATGAAAGGAGGAGGAAGAGTCGTAGACATACAGATGATTCCAGCTCAGATGAATCAGGTGATTCTGACAGGAGGCACAGGAAGAAGAGCTGGAGGGTAGCTGCGTCTTCTGCTTCCCAAGCAAGTAGCTCGGATGACTCACGTGTTGGGAGGGATAGGAAGCGATCTGCTAAGAGTAGCAGAAGACACCGTCATGAAGAGGATGACTCTAGCTAAGATATAGGTAATGACTTGTACTCTAGCTAGTTAGTCAAATTATTGGGAGTGGGAATGTGCCACGTGACAACGCATGATGCCATCTACGTTGTAGAATGTCTTTCTATACCAGATGTAATCGAAGTGCCAACGAAAGATTGAAATGATGAGGTTATTTCGCTTCAAGAAAGCTAAAATTTCCTCCTCCTATTCTGTTATTAAAAGCTTACTAGAAGATCTATCCATGAGTTATGTAAATATTTTAAATAACAAGATAGTGCTAGTTGGTGTAGATTGTGGCTAGTCTTCTTCCCTCGCTATAGGGGGATTAGTGTGTGTGTGTGTGTGTGTATATAGGGTAATTGTTATTTATTTTTGGATTCATCGACCACCGACCCCAACTAGTTTGGGATAAAGGTGATGTTGATGTTGATGTTGATGTTATGAAGGGTAATTGTTAGGTTCGTATATGGAGCCACGGTGGTGATTCTTGTCTCCTTCATTTTGAATATTAACAAGGTACTTTGTTGGGTTTATTATGAGGCCAAAATTTAGTCTTGCTTCGTGATAGATGGCTTGTGGAGGGAATAACTGCATGAAATATGTGAGATGTGATGTGTCTCTGATGCCGATGATATCTTTTGAACTTGCTGATTCCCAGAGAAAGGACATGGTGTCTTGAAAATGGAAAAGCCTATTTAAGTTCTTCAATCTAAGGCACAATTTCTCTGTTTTTGCTATCAATTGTTGAGTATCGGGTTTCCGAAGGATGAATTAGCATTCCAAGAACTGTTGCCTTTGTTTTAGGTCAAAAATTGCCTTCGTAAATGTCATTTGCTTTGTTTGTTGTGACGTGGGACTCATGAACTTCAAATTCTTGTGCTGTCGGAAGTAAATAGTAATTCAACTTGAGCTCATGATTGCTTGAGAATTGTTTCCTTTCACTTCTACCTTTTCTTCCCATGGAATTCCTTTGGAACAAGATAACAGCACTGAAGATCTGTGGAATACCAGGATATACATGACTATTGTGTTGTAAGTTTCATTCTTGGTGGAATTGCTTCTAAAACATAAGGAACCTCTATGCTTTTGAATTGCTGAATTTGCTGAGCATCTTTCAAAGGTTCGAACAGTGTTAGTCTTCTCTAGGAAAAGATATGGAGCTCACCAAGTTCGTTGTAGCCCTTGAATTTGGTGGGCTCTACATAAGACCAGCCTACTCCGAGGGTTCGGCATGCACCTGTTACACCAGTAGCATATCTTGCTTAAGCTATCTTTGGTTACGCTTTCATGAGCTGCATCATGGATTATGTTCCGAAATGAGTTCCTCTGGGGTTAGTTGAGCTGTTATCCTTAAATAAAGTGATTCACCTGCAAGTATACTTGGCTCATTATATATCCAGGTTTGTGCTTGAAGCTCTCGGAGGAGTATTTACACTTACACTGCTATTGTGTAGAATAAGGCCAATCTCAGAAGTATGCAAGTATATATGTCTCATGTGATTGTGAATGACATTTGGAGGTACATGTTCCATCGTAGACTTTAAAACAAACACCACATTTGGAGACGACTTCTTGTTGGCCTGATACCTAGGAAGGCCTTGTTTCTCAATATCGCTAGTATCGAGGTTGGAGAGGAACCAGGTCCAATATGAGCGAGTTCTTGCTGTGCTTTGAGATAATTGTTTTTGCTGTTTCTCTGTCTTTAGACATCTCGGAGTTCCTCATGCTTGCTGACTTTCGGAAGATGGCATTGGAGTTTATCAAAATTGTAATGAGCAATCTAATAGGTCTGTGGCTTGGGTGATGACTGAACAACCACTCCAGCGTCACATGGAGTTAACTAGTAACAAGGGTCTAGTTATGATCCTGGTCCTGCCTCATGTGAGGACCGAAGTTTGGTTAAATGGGCTGGTCATGGAAGTCGAGAATGATGCTCCTTAGGCGATCGAATGTTTGACAGTCTTCATGCTCCATCCACAAGGGATTTCATATGCAGAACCATATTTCTGTCCTATGCTGTTGCTATCGCCTCATCAGTTGTAAAGGTGATGGAGAAACATGCAGGGAATCTGGAGAGAGAGTTGCCGAATCAAAACGCCGACGATGTCTCGTAAACGAGGAAGGGGAAACCGCGTGAGATGCATAATGTCAACTGGGAACGTACTGTTTAGATAGGGATCTGTGTCCAGATTAAACTTATTTTGTTTAAGTTAATCAATGCAGCTTGCTTAGGCTGCCCTGCATCTGTGGAGTGTGGAGAAAGCAATTTCTTGGTCAAGAGAAAGTTTTTCTTTTTTCGTTTTCGGCTCTTGTTTTTCCTACATTCTGGAGTGCATGTTTTTGTGGATCTGGTCTCCTCAGGACCCGGCTGCGTTTGGGAACGTTTATGTTCCTGGGCACAGTTTTGGAACAGAAACATTTTTTTGTGTTTCTGTTCCCGGCTATGATTTCTGGGAATAGAAATGCGTTTGGTAAGTAAAAAAAAACATTTTTTTTCGTCACCGGCGACCTGAGGCAGGCGACCGGCGGCGGCGGTCAGCGGCGGTGAGTGGTGATTTCAAAAGCGTTTCAAAATCCAGAAGCAAATTTTTTTTTTCTTCAAAAGTGTTCATTGGCACAAAAGTGTTCCGCGGAACACTTTTGGAACATTTTTGAACCAAACGCGTTTCTGTTCCAAAAGTGTTTCGGGAACACCTTTGGAACATAAACACTTTTCCTGGAGCGTTACCAAATGCAGCCAGAAGACTGAAGACATTTTGTGCTAAGAAAATTCAGAGGTAACAAAGGGCAAAATCCTTAATGAGGGGATCGGATCCTGCTCATGCTACCATCTATTGGATTGCTTGCCTTTAGTGTCGTGTTAGGTGATTTTTCTTTTTCTTTTTTCAATCCTTACTTTTAGCTCTTCGCCCTTTTTTGCTCTGTCTCTTTGCAGGATTCGGAAATCGAACCCCGTACCTATGATACGAGCGTCCCCACTTCCGATCTCTTTATGAGCAGGGCTGCATGCTTATTAGCTGTTGCTCTTTTCATTTGCAGTTTGCAAGGATGTGCTCTTATTTCTTAAGACAAATTGTTTGTCCCAAAAAACTCAAGCCCCCCTTAAATCAATTCTTGAACGTGCATCACTTCATCGGGATAAGAAGCAAAAAGAGAAAAATGAACGGAATAGCAAAAGGATGAATTTGCGGACTCGTGCTTCAATATCATATGAAATTTCACGAAAATTATAGCGAATAATTTTAAAGTTCTAAATTATTAAATAAAGTTATTTTTTAATTAATTATTAAAAAAAAGTACATTAAAAGTCCTAAAACTTATCACGAAAGTGCATTCGAGTCTTAAAAGTTTCAAAAAGTACAATTAAATCTTAAAACTTGTACTTTACAAAAAAAAATCATAAAACTTATCACGAAAGTGCATTCGAGTTCTAAAATTTTCAAGAAGTGTAATCAAGTCTTAAAATTTGACATATTAGTTCAATGAATCCCTTCTATTGATTGCACTTTTTGAAAATTTTAGAACTCGATTGTATTTTCGTGACAAGTTTAGAACTTCATTGCACTTCTTGAAGGTTTTATGAATCGAATGCTCTTGATTTCATTGAATTTTTTGAAGGTTTTAGGACTCATCTACCCTTGTATTATAAGTTTTAGGACTTCTAACGGGCTTATCATTGATATTTGAAGCAATCATTGATATTTTTACGAAATTATCATCTTCCTTGGACAGCATGTGAGTGAGATATTTTATTGAGGAGCATCTATAACGACAAAAGGCCGGGAGGTAGGGAGGGAGGGGCACAGGAAGCTAACACCCGGTATTTTCATCATCTTCATCATCCTCCCAATCGTTCAGATCGTTTGCAGAGAGTTCGAGTGTGGGAGTAGTGGGGAAGATGCCGAGAAGCAGGCTAGCCGGGTCGATCTCGAGCCCCAAGGTGGATGTCGTCATTGACATGGGCAACCCCTTTCTCAACGTCACCGTCGATGGCTTCCTCAAGATCGGCACCGTACCTCCTTTCATCTTCTTCTCCATCTCTTTCCCCTGAATTTGTCGGTTGAAATTTGACACTGGGTCGTTGACTCTCGCAGGTCGCAGCCACCAGATCAGTCGCGGAAGATGCCTATTTCATCGTCAAGAAAGGTCTTTCTCACTGTTTTTTTTTTTTGTATTTGACCCCCAAAATTAGTGTGAATGGAGAAATTTGTCGAGTGTGTTCCTAGCGATTGAGCACTCAAATGTTGAGCTGGTTGTTCGATGTCTCGTGTGTCGATTTTGACCTGCAAGGCCGTGAAACCTTTGTCTCGTCCTGTAAACTTTCTTTAGCGGGCTCTCAGATGTTATTTATCAGATTGACAGGTTGTGGCTGGAGTGGTGCTAATGTTAGGTGTGGCGTTTTTTGGCAGGGAATTTTTCGAGTCACAAGTTTGAGGACACGGTGAGTGTTCTTGGACTATGCCTGTTGGTTCGATCTGTAATGCTGAGATATATCCTCTTTTATTTCCAAATTACGCGTAGGATCTGCGCTATTGAATGTAATGAACAGTATCAGTATGAAGGTTCTAACCCATTCTTTAAAATGCATTCATTGGTTTACTCGAGTCCGAAATTATCTCAAAAGGTTTTGTTTCTCGGAGTTGCTGGACTGTAGAATCTGCCGAAAGGGATTTCTGTGGCATATTCATTTGCATTGTGCAAAGTTGTAACAACAGATAATTGGTGGCCCTTTTGTCCTGCTGATGTGATTACTTGGATATTGCAGTTGAAGAAGATGTGCAAAGAAGGGGCATACTGGGGTAAGTATCGATCAAGATACAATTTATACATGCAAAGTTTCTCATACTTGCGCAGGGGAGTGTCTTAAAATTTTTCTCTTTACAAGAGCAGCGATAATGTAAGGATTTATCCTATGTATAAACAGGGACGGTTGCTGGAGTCTATGCAGGAATGGAGTATGGGGTAGAGAGAATCCGTGGCACCAGAGACTGGGTAATGCTTGCTCTGCCTTGGGCGAAATTTCCATTTCTTCACGGGATTTGGCTTTCTTCAAGCAGAGTTCTTTACATGTTCTAAATCTTTATACGAGTCTCGGTAGTGAGAAGATAATGTTGCAATGTCTTCCGCTTCCTTGACTACAAGAAATAAACCTGAACTTTTACATAGATGGTCAGACATGAAAGACTTCTAATGCTAGTCTAGCATTAGAAGTCTAGCTTCAAAAAATGCTACATTTTTTGTTACTAAGCTTCCTGAGTTCCACTTCATAGTTACTGACTTACCCAACACACCCATCTCTCTCTTATCGACTGAGCGTTTGACCAATAACTCCTTCACTCCCTTTCAATATGTTGCAGAAAAATGCTATGATAGGGGGTGCTTTGACCGGCCTCACAATATCTGCGGCCAGCAGCAATAACAGAGACAGGGTTGTGTTGGATGCCATCACTGGAGGTGCAATTGCAACTGCTGCGGAGTTCCTCAATTATCTGACATGAATAATGGAACAACGCTATGCTTTCTTGCCTTTAAGGTAGAAAGCATATCTAATAGGCTTCTTCTGCTCATCGCCCCTCTCTTGTAAGCAAAACAACTGAAAGTTTGATGTCAAGAGTCGAATCATCGTTTTCTCATCTGTAAACTATCGCTTATGAGTTTGTTGAGGCTTTATGGAGCCATTTTCACAATGGTAACTTTTCCTTACATCGCGCACTCAAATTGTCTTCGGAGGACTTTAGTATGAACCTTTTAGACAAATGATCGTAGTTATACCCTGTTTTCTTGAGAGGACCTTGCAGGATAAATTAGCTGAAATCTTCAATACAAAATCATTGTAAATCGATTGATAAGGTAGTGTGGAATAAATGCAATAGTGACATGTCAGTAACTGAGAAAGGAGGAGGTTCTGCTACAGTTTTTCAATGAAAATTATCTCCTGAAGGGAGCACCACATGACCTGGATAATTAACAGGCTGTTAATGGTGAGATGTGGAGGGTTTATTCAGAGTCGAATAGCAGAACCAGATTGCTCCTTTGGGAAAATAGGAGGTCAGCATTCCATTAGCATTAAGCAGCAAGTATAGTTCTCTGAACTCGGGCCTAGTGGTAAAGGGGTTATTTGTCTTTCATGGCATCACGAGTCTGATTCGTGAACGAACCTCCGAACGGCTCGTGCTGTGTCGCTAGATGCATATGCCTTGTGCAGAGAGACTTCCTGATCGCTAGTGTCTTGATAGGGCTGCAATGATGGGATCGTCGACCTTATATTTTTGTCTCGTGAGGTGATGCGGATTAGCCACGACACAAACTTAACATTCCATAGCGAGCGTGAGAAACCTTATGGTAACGCTCAGTTGGGATCCCTATCGCAACCGCTTAAGAAATAAAAAGAGTATAGCTCTCCAAATGTTTGACGAACATATTGATGATAACCATAGGTTGTTTGCAATCGATCATATTGATGATAACAACAGTTTCCTTGTTCGTGGGTAAGACTGGAGCCGAAAATATCGTGCTTGGAGGTTGGAGTCCTCTCTTCAATGTGTAATATCAAAAGGATTTCGTGAATGGTGTGTCTCATGTACATTTAGCATCCAGTTAAGGAAAGTAATTTTTTTTTTAATTTCCAATGTCTTTCTTGTGCGATCAATGCATTGAAAATGGTGTTCTTTATGAGGAACTTAAGAATTGTACCATGGATTCAGTCTTCTCCTTCCCAAACAATGAAACCCACGACAAAGCAAATCAAATACAAGCCATTACACAGCCTTAGAGCATCTTAAATCCCCAGAAAAGGTCTTTGTAGATGCTGCGGCTGCTTTTATTTGCTGGTTATACATATGCTTCATTATAGATTTTACTTCTTATGGAAAGGTCGCCGAAACCATGGGATCGGTTCCGGTCGAGTCGATACTTGCTAATAATGAATAACGGGGTTGCTTTGCGTGGGGGACTTTGTGCTGTTCCTCAGCATTTGCAGGGATCGCACGAGCAGTTGGATCCGCACTTGCAGCCACCGTTCTCTGCACCGGAAGTGCTCATCTCAGACACTACATGGTACCTGAGAAAGACAGTTCTTACGTTATCCGCAAAGGACAACAACGTTACGAAGAAAGTTAAAATGGTACTCTGCATAATCGGTAATGGGTGTTCAACTGACTTACATCTTCATGGGGGCAACGCCGCTGATGATGGTCTCCCGGTTGTTCTCGGCCACGTCGGGATACATGCCACTTCTGCCCAACATTTGACAAAGAAAAGACGAAATTGGAAACGGATCAGCTCAATTTGGTGAACTAGAAATAGGATCTGTCATAGGATATTTGGCGGCACTCAGATGCGTCTAAGCTTTTCTCTGTGTATAACCCTGTGCCTAGAAGTATAGAGAAGACTGACCATTCTCTCTTCTCTCCTAGTTCAACACTTTCAGGACTAGCGGACGATCGAATTGAAAACGGCAGAGAAGATCATCCGAACGAAAACAACTGTACTCGGGAGAGTAAATGATGGAGATTGTTTTACCCGCTACTGCCGCACTTGCATGCGGAGCCACATCCACAGTTTCCGCCACAGCAAGACATGTTTATAGTCTTGTCTCTTTGGATGATTTCTCTGGAACGCACTGAGCTTACTGGATCAAACTCTAGGATGTCTCCTCAGCTCATGAACCAGAGTCCTATTTATATTGTCGATGAGCGGACTGGCGTTGGACATCCACCATACACGTGGATCAATCCTGAGGAACTAGAGCCTGATCAAAGAGAAAATTCCCTTCCTCTTTTCTTCTTTTTTTGCATAATTGTCTTGAATGGTGGCTTTTGTGCAGAATAGAACCATGTCAGGCAATAATTAATAACATCGTATACCCTGGTTGGGAATAATTAGCAGTAAACATATCATTAGTGTGCTTCCGTGATTGCTTGCCTCCGGAATCATAATTTGTCTGATTGTTCTCTCTTTACCACAAGAATGACAGTAAACCAAGATCACACACTGAGGCACGGAAGCTCGGCAAAGTAATTTGTCGTTAGGCACAGCCAGGTCTGAAGGTAAGCATGCCTTTGCCAGGATAATTAGAACATTGCGAGGATTAATTTATCAATTCTTCATGTGTAAAAATTGATTGGTGACTGACTGCAAGGACATCCCAAAAGAAAACAAAAGAAGCCGTGGCGTGGGGGATTCAATCTTACTAGTCTCGTTGCACAATCCATTGACGCTTCGATATTCATCGAAATGAATTAACAGAGCTCCATCTCCTGACTGAAGTCAAATGTCGGATTTCGTTTTCTTCGCTTTGATGTCAAGAAGTTCCGTTAATTCATGTGCGACAGAGCACATTGCCAGAAGATAACTAGATCGATGCCAGCGAAAGAGCACAAATTTGGTCCTTGAGCTTTCTTATACCGTATGCGAGGGATGGAAGCCGACTAGTCGAGTGGTGCAGAGGCTCCGCATTATCGGGTTCAATCCGGCCCGCACAAACAGCTAGCAAGATATAGAATTGGAATCGCAGAATCGCTTTTCATGGGAACAGAAAGCAAACGAAAAGGCTCTCAAATGGTGGGTGGGTCTTCAACTCCCCGTGTCCCCTGATTGTGGAGTTTGCTTTAATGGTGGCTCTTGCCTTTTCTTTTCTTGTGGTCCTTAAAGAGGGTGCTACTCACACATTAAAATATTTCGCATTTGTTCCTGTTGTCTTGAAGGACAATGTAGAGCATCTGTCAATAAGTCAAAGACCCTCAGCAGGCAGGAGCTCTCGCCGTTGCGAAGGGTTTGTTTCCACACAAGGAAGAATCTCGATCCTGCAGGCAGCGGTAAATTTATCCGGACAAAAAGCTAAAGATTCAAACCAATCGAAATCAATTCTTATCCCAGAAAGTTCAAGTCTTTTGGTATCCCTGAAGGAACTGGCACAGCACAAACAAGCTTCGTTGCCATTCACTTCTCAGCACGAGCAAAATATATACTGCCGAGTTTGATCTTCATAAGTCGTCCAGTTGCCACAGCAAGGACTCAGGAACCTCGTACTTGTCTGGTTCGACCAGTATGAATCAACCACCGCTGCACATTCATGTCTATTCCCCAAGGCACAAAGCGCTTGAGCCATTTTGGTATGAATGTAATGCGGTGAAACAATAGAAACCAAAGTAGATGATGGAAATAGCCAGATATGCCCATGTTGATCAGAAAAATGGAAATGCTTAATCAGATCAATGACCCAAAAATTATCATTGCAGTCACAAAGATTAGATCAGCTTGCCCATCTCCTAGCTCTAGTCATGAGTCCTCGACAAATTCCAAATGTGAAGAACTCATCTGTTTTCCTGTTCTATTGATACATTCTACTCAGAAAAAAAGAGAGATCGAAGAGCCATGGAATGATTTGACCAATCAGTAATTGGCATCGGTAAACGCCGGAATCACATCTAACTGACAGATTTACAACTGGGGTCATCATCAAACCTAGAACAAGACCAGACTCATCATCTCCAGAACCACAAACCCAGATCTTTAAACCCTACCACACAAACAGAAACGAACAGCAACACCACCACCACCACCTCCTAGGCCCTCTCGCCCCTGATCCTCCTTGCAAGCTGAATGTCCTTGGGCATGATGGTGACCCTCTTCGCGTGGATCGCGCAGAGGTTTGTGTCCTCGAAGAGACCGACCAGGTACGCCTCCGCCGCCTCCTGGAGGGCCGCGACGGCGCTGCTCTGGAACCGGAGGTCGGTCTTGAAGTCCTGAGCGATCTCCCGGACCAGCCTCTGGAACGGGAGCTTCCTGATCAGCAGCTCCGTGCTCTTCTGGTACTTCCTGATCTCCCTCAGCGCCACCGTCCCGGGCCTGAACCTGTGCGGCTTCTTCACGCCGCCGGTCGCCGGGGCCGACTTCCGGGCGGCCTTCGTCGCCAGCTGCTTCCTCGGGGCCTTGCCGCCGGTGGACTTCCGCGCCGTCTGCTTCGTGCGAGCCATTTCTGGTTACGAAATCTAGGGTTTTTTGTCGTGCTTGGTTTTCGCGAGGAGATGAGGAAGGAATGCGACGGTGATGAGATGATGGAGGGAGGACGCGAGTGTTTCGTACTTATAAATTGGAGTTCCTTTAGGAAGAGGCGGGAGACTTTCGAAATTTTTTTAGAGCTTCCGAGGAAGAGCTGGCGAGTGAATCTGGACCGTCGGTGATTAGAAGTCTCAACGACTGAGAACGAGTGTGCTGGTGAGACGCGGATCGCGATCCGTGTCACCTAAACGACAGCCAATAGGATTTCGGAACGTCCCACAATATGTTTCAGCTTGGAGTCGCTCATGTAGCAGAGGAAAGCTTAAGAATGGCTGTTCAAATCACAACTCCATTCACTTATTCAAACATAAAGTACAGAGAATGGCGGATCTATTTAACAAACTCTCCATCGTTCTAATAAAATCGAGCAAATACTTTTGACGAATCTATCGACATCTGATGAATGACTCTGAATCCTCACTATCTGTATCAACATATATACAGCACAAAAAAAAAAAATACTTCACGAGGCTTAGTCTTGTAATCAAACTCGATTGTCCATTAAGACGCAGAACACTAAAATCCTTAAGCTCTAGCCCTTATGAGAAAACAATCTATCATCACTTGAAAAGACTATTCGATCTCATGGTATGCAGCACAGAGCCACCATGCCATGAACAAAACTTGGCGCGCAAGAAAGCAAAAAAGGGTATGCAGACATCTTACTACTACCTGCCAACTTGCTCCACCCTCAAGGACTCAACACTTCATCCAAGAGATCATCAAGAATCCAATCCTCCAATTCGAGTGCCACGCACTCCCCTTCCCACTGGTGGTTCAACCAACCATCTCCCTTTGCCACATCTCGAGCAATCACGTCGTCTATCGTCTGGTTCTGTTCCAACCTCGCTCGGTACCGGTTCACTCTTTTCCAGACCTCCTCGAGCATATGCTGACCCTTCGGGATCGGTTTGACATTCGTCATAAAGGAGAAGGCTTTTGGGAAGTAAGCGGACGATCGCTCGAAGATCTCAAGCAGCGCTTCATTGACTAAATCGAACAGAAGCCGGTGGTTTCCATAAGCACCGACATCCTCATCTGAGCATTCTAGCTCGCGGTCTGCTGCGGAATCCTCCAGATCGTCCAATAATTTTGAGTTTAGCGGTTGTTTCGCAATTTGCCACTGTTCAAATTGCTCACTTTCGGAGATGCCGGATAGGCTGAGCAAGTGACTTACGTAGTTAAAGTCTACCTCATCCCTTTTACCCAAATGCGAAGGCCTTAAGAAATGGTCTACAATGTTGTTTTTCATCCCATTGTCCGTATCATTTGAAGCCTCGCAAGATAATGACAGAGCTTCTGGGACAAAGCTGCCGGGCAGGTTTGCATGACAACCCGGCTCCTCCAGATGAATGCAACCTGAAGCAACGATGGATCGATTCGTCACACCCGACTCTTGCACACGAAAAAAACAAAGTACCAAATGGATGAATGGTGCAGCAAATGCATTCCGATAGCCAGTCTAAATATGAACTTGGGAGTGACTAGGATCAGAAAAAACATGTAACATGTTAGAAAGGATATGAATTGTAAGATCTGCATTCAAGGACATGACTGATCTTAATATGCTTAAGAAATGCCGTTTCCGTCCCACTCTTGGCAGTTATAAACCAAAGTAATTCCAGGCGAATGCAGTGAAAATGGAACTTGTCATGGAGATGTAGTTGATACCTTTTGAGGGCAAGGACTCCCCTGCCGTAGCTTCGTCGTCCTTTGGAGAGGGTTTGGGAATACAAACCGAACTTACTTCATCTGCTTGACCGACGGCTTCCCATGTGATAGACATCTCCCGTTCATGCAGGGCCCTGATATCCTTATCCTCCCCTGCTGATTCAACGACATTGTCACTATGTTCAACAGTCTTCTGATCAAAAGCTACAACCGCTCTGGAGCGCAGTTCAGTACTAGCCTCTGCATCATCATCATCATCATCATCGCCTTCTTCTTCTTCATCTTCTTCTTCTTTAATATCCTCAAGGAACTTGACCTCTGGAGTATCATGTGATAGAGCATTTCCATCAGGATTTGAAGAAATAGCTGAAGAATCTAATTTGCTGCCCGAATCATACTCAGTTCTCATACAGAAATCCCCGTCCTTCGTCACTCGCATGTCTGAACGAACGGCATCTAAAGACACCACGCCAAGGAGGAAAGATAGGGTTTCAGGATCCGGAAGGGAGAGTCTCCTTCTGAAAGATTTACGCATATGTCCACCCGAGGAATTCCTGTCTTCGTTTGTCAATTTTAGGCTATTGGAATGATGCAGTTCAGGCTCCTTCCCATAAGCGCTCTCGAATAACAGAGCATATCTATCCAGTGACTCGTGTATAGAGGAAGTCCTTTCCATGTGGCGTAGCTTACTCACGTCGTTCCAGTTTTCGCCATCTTGGTACTGGGAATTTCCAGAAATCTCTTTCGTGTCAGCAAGAGAACTTGATCCAGGAGAAATTCGGTCAAGGCGAGCATCTGCTGGCGCATTTTCTGTTCTTTCTTCTTTAAATGCACGCCTTATCCTACGCTTGATGCGTTTAATTTGATTCATGACTGTCTGATTCCATCCGTGCACTTTAATCGGGTGGGAGTCGCCTGAGGAAGAGGGCATATCTTCTTGTTTCATGGCACTGCTTTGCACTGACTGTACATCATGATTTTGCAGCAAGTTGGACGAGGTGAGATGTGGCCCCGGACTGATTGTTGTCGGCTTTTCACCCTTTGGGAAAGACCACATTTCACTTTGCTTGTGCTTAAGAGTGATTGGCCTATAATGTCTAACGCCTGATGCATCGGCCACCGGAAATGACCGAGACTTTGTGAAGCTTGCTTTTCTAATTGAAGTCTGCTGGCCATCGTATTGTTCCACAATGCCCGCATGCAAATCTTGCTGTCGGGAGCCATTGGGTAGGGAATCCATGTTTACCTTGACTCTCTCTTTCTCGGTCTTATCTTTGTCGTGCCGCTGCGAATTTTTCTCGCCCTGCCCAAAGTTCATCAGCTTTCGCTTCACTGCTTCATCTCTCTCGAGAAGGTGTGCTCTCTTTCCAGCACCAAGCTCCTCCCCTGTCCTTAGTGAATAAAGGTCTTGTAATTTGGGGATTGGAGTGTCGGCACCATCATGAAGGATAATAATAGGATCCGTCCATTCGGCTTTTATTTCATCGAGGATGGAATCGGTGCGGTGATGTCGGCGTAGAAGGAAGCTCAAAATCCAATCTTGATGGATCTTTTCCTCGCGCGCATCTTTTGGAAGTAGTTCTCTGGTGGTACTCGCAGGAACATCTTCGAGAGAATTAGCTTCTATGCTAGGCCGTTCCTGCTGAAAGTTTCAGAATTAAAAGATATCCAAGTTCATTCTTACACGAGAGCCAGCGAAAGCATTATGATTGAAGATTGGTGCAATTGAAAATGAGAATTATCAATAAATTGAGAGATGTATACTGAAATTCAGATGACGCTCTGTGTTAAAAGCATGAATTTACCAGTAGATGCTCTGCTTCATCTTGCCCTTGACCAGTCTCACAGGTGAAAGAGATTGTTTTCGGTGTAGTGCAACCTGAAACCAGAGGAAGATAAAACTCAGAAAAGAACTGCAAGAGATAGAACAGGAATGTGAGATCCAAAGTGACCATAGCGACTGCAATATGATAAAATGTAACACCACTGATACCCGCAGTTAATGCGGTATTTCAGAAAAGGAATGTGATATCTAAAGCTACCCAGGCAATGTGATATTCAAGTTGGTAGCATAATCTAAAGTTATCCAGTTCATTGATTAATTCGAACGAAGAATTCCTCAGGATGCTAGACATCTTCCATCGGCAAAGTTTGTACCATGGATAAGGAAAGCTGGGTAAATCGGATTGTCGGCGACAGTGTCAGGAAACAGGATATATGGAAGAGTACTTAGCCATTGCCAAAAAAGCAGTCACAGATCAACATAGAAAACAGTCTCTTAAACATAGCAAAAGAGGTTTTTAACTTCCCTCTTTTTCGTTATTATAGAAGATAAACGAGATGCAAAATGCGATGAGACAAGCGACCAGGGAAGATGAGGCAAACTGACATGGCTTATGTCCGCGGCGCTTTCTTCCTCGACGCTCTTTTCCGTGAAGCACTCTCCTAACGTGACGCCAGTAATGATAGTCGAGGACGTGAAAGAACCCCCACCAGCAACCAGGATGACTGTTCTGCAGTCGGATACCGTGATCTCTGCACTGGATGTCCCCTTCCATCTGCGAGAGGTCGAAGCAAGAGCGCGCCTAAAGTCTTGAACGGCCCCTTTAGCTATTTACCGGCAGTTATGTCGCGAGGACTGATTTTTATCACTGGAACCTGAATCAACATAGGAACATGCTATGTGAGCGAAGTTCGCATTTTTCAGAGTCGTGCACCGATAATCCATACTCAGAGATGGGTATCATCCACAAGCACAGTTTAAAGATCCAAAGATTCCTGAGACCTCATCATCAACATCAAGCACCAAGCACCAAGTGACTTCAGAATTATAAGGATTCCAAGCACAGAGCACAACATGAGAACCACCTTACTCTCATTCCCAAAAATACAAAACACTCTTAAAATTCCACGCCTAATTCATCCTTAGCCTTCTAATCAGACGCTCCTGCACCTGATTTCAGACTTCAAGTGAACCGCTTCCCTCTTCCAACTACCGATCAAAAGACTGCATTTCGAACATGTTTAACTGGAGATTTTTAGTACTTAAAAAGGAAAGACTCACAGTTTCATGCAGAGTTAAGACAGCGAAAAATTAAAACAGAGGTGCAAATTAGACGACAGAAATCGAAATTTAAAAGAGACAGAAAGGGTTTGCTCAAAACCCCTCGGCCTCATACTTCAGCAAAAACCAGAGAAACCCCCCAGAAGCGAAACGAAGAAGGAAACTGGGCATACAAAACAAGCCCTCGACATTGGATTAGCAGCAAAGTCGTAGACAAACAGACCTCTGTTTGTCCTCGGTGTTTGCTCCTCCAAGATTCGATGCTTCCTATATAGTCGAGGCAGGGCAAGACTCGGTCTGATTCAGCGCGGACCGCTCGCTCTTGAGAAAGAACAAGAAAAGGAATGTGACTGAACACTCGGGCAACCAAGAATTCCGAGAAATCAAACTACTCAAGAAACAAAACTTCGTGTGAAACGCAGAAAGGTGCTGGCTTTACGAGAGGAAAGAAGAGGAGGAGGGAGAGTCGTTAGCGGTGGTTGTCCGAGAAAGGCAAGAGACAGACCAGCACCCCAAGAATCCCGCAGGTGTTTTGGCGCGCTAGATACGCTGAAGTAGCAAGAGAAAACTCCAAGACTGGTCCCCTCCCTCTCCTGCCCCTTGCTTTGGCCCGGTCCAAATTGCTACAACTACGAAGTCAGCAATTCAAGTCAACCAAGGCAAAGCTCCATGACGTCCTGCTCGTTAACACCCAAAATAAAAGTAAAGATAAGACGGAAAGGAAAGAGAAGAAAGGTACGTGGTTGGTTGGAGGGAAAAGGAGAAGGTTTAGTTTAGCTGACCAAACCAAGATTGTCATTTCAAATGAATAAATTCTCTTTCGAGTTTGATAAAACTCACCCTCCTTCGCATTAAATCTCGAATTCTTTTAAGAGTTTATACCGCGAAAAACCTCAAATTGATCCCAAATTAATTTTTTTTATCACCAAAAACTCCAAACTGTTACCACAAATCTATTGTCCGCTAATCCTCCTTAAATCGTCTTGATACCACACAAACAAAAAAGATGTAAATTGGTACACGGGTAATAAAAGACCGTAAAAATTTCAAACCGGTATACCCATCAATTGTCACATGTCAACGAAAACTAACGAAGGGTTAATTCGTCACAAGTGTACCAGTTTGGAGTTTTTGATAATCGAAAAAATAACCTAAGGTAAATTTTTCACATTTGTACCAACCAATCTTTGTAGAGGGACTTACCAGTAATGTGCAGAAACACACTTGCGTTTTAAGAACGAGAGAGAGAGAAGTTGGGAAAAACAGAGGGAACTCCATCGTGATATCTTCGTAAACAGGGTGATACGTGAATCTCAGACGCCGTGCTGTTTATTCGACCAGAACAAAAGCGTGTCGAGTTTATCCATCGGCTCTCTCTCTCTCTCTCTCTGTAGTCGTTCCCACAAGACTCTGTTCATCGACCGGCACATTCATCGCCCCCTCCCCGTTTGTAATCTACAGCGGAGGGGTCTCTTTTGATGGGATTTATCGCACACCGAATCAGAACGATCACACAGAAATCAAGAAAATTGAATGACGCACGAGATTACCCAGGTTCACCCTAAAATAGGGCTACGTCCTGCAAGAGCTTTTCACTATGATATTCGGTTTACAACCACTCAACTCGTTACAATGATCAGCATAAAACGAGCAAAATATATATGCCCTAAACGGGCCCAAAAACCTGAACCTAGCGAAACCTCTATTAAGCCCATAACATACGGGTTAACTTAAATAAAAGTCCAAACCCGTTGAGGTTTCGGGGGCGCTGCCCCCGAACCCCTGCCCGCTCACCGGCGAGCGGGGCAGCCGTCCGCTGACCGGGCAGCGGAAGCCCCGCCCGCTGACCGGGCAGCGGGACACCCGTGTCGGGGGCGCTGCCCCCGAACCCCCGCATCCCGCGCGCATGGGTCACATGTCGTCGGATAACACTTTGGTTTCCCTAAGCTCACGTGGGCATACCCGGTGTGAGAAACAAGGGTCCCCGAAGTATTCGCCAACTCCAACATTCTCCCACTTGGTGGATACTTCTCGCAAATGAGAGCCTTTTCCATATCATTCTTATTCAACCCAATCGCAGTAGAGCACCATTCAAACTTCGCACCTGTGACGGCTTTAGTAAGGAAGTCTGAACTATTTTTCACCGTGTCGACCTTTACAAGCCGAACCTCTTTCTTCTCCACTTTTTCTCGGATGAAATGATATTGTATATCAATGTGCTTTGTACGTGAGTGAAATGCTGGATTCTTAGCTAAATAAATAGCCCCTTGATTATCACATCTCACCTCTACGGCACCTTGCTCAAAACCAAGCTCCAAGCACAACCGCCGTAACCATACGGCCTCTTTTCCAGCATGAGTAAGAGCCATGTACTCAGCCTCCGTAGAAGAGAGCGCTACCACGCTTTGCCTTCTACTCATCCAACTCAATGCAGCTCCAAACAATGTGAAAACATACCCGCTAGTGGACCGTCTACTATCAATATCTCCACCCCAATCAGCATCTACATGGCCTACGATATCAAGCATGTTTCCATTCCCTGTACCTTCAAAACATAAAGAAAAATTCGAAGTTCCACGAAGATACCTGAAAACTCTTTTGATCGCATTCCAGTGTTCTCTACCTGGGTTAGACATGTATCGGCTCAAGACTCCCACTGCTTGGGCTATATCCGGACGTGTGCACACCATAGCATACATCAAGCTACCCACTGCACTCGCGTATGGAACTCGGGCCATCTCTTCAGCTTCTTCACCTGTTTTAGGACATTGTTCCGCAGATAGCTTGGTCCCTAAAGGTATAGGGGTACCAACAGGCTTGCAGTCTATCATATTGAATTTCTTCAATATTTCTTTGATGTATTTTTCCTGCCCTAGCCACAGCTTCCTTTTCTCACGGTCCCTCCTAATCTGCATGCCCAAAATAAAATTTGCAGGCCCCAAGTCTTTCATTTCAAACTTCTTGGCCAACAAACTCTTCACAGACCTCACCATCTTTACGCTATTCCCGATCAACAGCATATCATCCACATATAGCGTGAGGATGACAAACTGATCACCCGTCCTCTTCACATAAACACAATGGTCAGAATTTGAACGCACAAAATCAAGCTGGAGCATGTACGTGTCAAACTTCTGGTACCACATCCTCGGTGACTGCTTCAGCCCATATAAGGACTTTTTCAATTTGCACACCAGATTCTCTTTTCCCTTTACTTGAAAGCCTTCTGGTTGCCTCATATATATTTCCTCCTCCAAGTCCCCATGAAGGAAAGCCGTCTTTACATCCATCTGTTCCACCTCAAGATCGTATGCAGCTGCTACGGACAGAACAAACCGTATCGAGGTCAATTTCGCCACGGGAGAGAAGATCTCGTCATAGTCAACTCCCTCGATCTGAGAATACCCCTTGGCTACAAGCCTAGCTTTGTACTTCTCTACAGTCCCATCCGGTTTCAACTTTCGCTTGAATACCCATTTGCACCCAATTGCCTTTCTATCCTTAGGCAACTTACACAAACTCCATGTCTCATTATGATCAAGCGACTGCATCTCATCTATCATTGCGAGCTCCCACTGATTCGCATCATCCATGGATCTCGCCTCTTTTACAGAACTAGGATCATCTCCAGTAATGCTCAAAGCATGAAACGTACTCAATGCACTAAGTGAGTATCGAAGTGGTACCTTTCTTTCCCGCGTCGATCTCCTAAGAGCCGGCATGCTATCTGTATCCGAGTCTTCATCCGAATATGCATCCTCGACTTCATTAACCAAGTCCCCTTGCTCCGATTCTGAATCAGACTCTACTAGCGTACCTTGTGAAACCATCTTCACCGTTTCAGCTTTAGGACTTTCTTCAAGCACTATCACCTTTTTGGGCTCATCAACTTTCTGTGTGCCAATCTGGGATTGTGATTCGCGAAAGACGACATCCCTGCTGTATACAATGGTCTTTGATTCTGGATTCCACAGCTTATAGCCCTTGACCCCTTCCTTATACCCGACGAATATGTTCTTCTCAGACTTATTGTCAAGCTTACCCCTTTTCTCCTTGGGTACATGAACATAAGCGTCACACCCGAACACCCGAACATGTGACAAATTCGGCTTCTTCCCAAACACTGCTTCATATGGTGTACGGTCCTTCACTGATGAGGTCGGTGACCGGTTCTTTAAATAACTGACCGTGGCTACAGCTTCTGCCCAAAATTCATGCCCCAAACCTGCCCAACTCAGCATGCATCTTGCCCTTTCTATGAGTGACCGATTTAATCTTTCAGCCACACCGTTCTGTTGAGGCGTATATGGGGTCGTCTTCTGCCTTGCAATACCATTATCCACACAGAATTGCTCAAACTTGTCCGAACAGAATTCACCTCCGTTATCTGTTCGAAGTATCTTGATTTTCCTGCCCAATTGGTTTTCAACCAAAACCTTAAATTCTCGAAATTTTTCGAATACATCTGATTTACTTTTGATAAAATAAATCCAACTATATCTTGAAAAATCATCTATGAACGATACATAGTACCTGGATCCTCCAATAGATGGAGTCGGAGTAGGCCCGAAGACATCGCTATGAATCAGCTCGAGAACCTCTGTTGCTCTCGTACCGGTGTGTTGGAAACTAACTCGGTTCTGTTTTCCATGGAGACAGTGTTCACAGAACCCGAAGCCTATAGAGCAATCTGGTACTCCTTCTACCATTTGACTCGAAGCTAAGGTAGACAGTCCCTTTTCACCGATATGCCCTAGCCTCTGATGCCACAACATGGACGTATCATATCCATCTTCCTTGATCTTTTCAGAGACGAAACCACTACCAACAGTCACCGTTTCCCCGAGCAGCTTATACAATGTCCCATAACGGACTCCTCGTGCAATCACAATAGAACCCCGAGTCATCTTGCACGAATTCTTATCACAGCTAAAAGTAACTCCTGAATCAGCCATCGTACCGACTGATAATAGGTTTCTGCTCATCAAGGGTATGTGCATCACGTTTGGAAGAGTCTTCATCGTGCCATTACTCATCCTCAGCTTCACCCTGCCACGCCCGACAATTTGAACTGCAGTATCATCTCCGAGCATGACATCTCCACCATTATATTGCTCATATTCACAGAACCAGTGTCTATGAGGTGTCATGTGGTATGAAGCACCGGTGTCGATCAACCAAATATCCTGGTCTGACTGTGCCATACATGCAGCAGCCAAATACATATCTCCTGCATCGACCTCCTTCTTCCCTGAGGATGATTCAGCTTCTTTCTTAAAAACTGGCTTGTTTTTACAGTCCCGCTTTACATGGCCCCACTCTTCACATCTCCAGCACTGTACCCTCCTCTCCCTACTCTTTGATCGCCCACGAGATTTGGATCTGGACCCTCTCCGATTTAGAGTCTTCTCTGCTGGCCTACCCCTAGCAGTCAGTGCCTCTCTACCAGAATTTCCTGACCCCTTTCTTCGTGTCTCCTCTGATAACAAGGCCGAACACACGCTCTCATAAGATAATTCTTTATCCCCACCACCGATCACCACAATCAAGTTATCCCACGAATCCGGCAGTGAACAGAGTAGTGTTATCGCCTTGTCATCATCTTGGAACTTAACACCGATTGATACGAGTTGACTAATCAACGTGTTAAAGTTATACAGATGTGTAGAAAACGAGTCGCCCTCATGCATTCGAAGATTATACAGCTTTTTCCTCAAAAACAGCTTATTAACCAACGACTTACTTTGATATAGCGACTCCAGTTTCTGCCATAAATCCCTGGCTGTAGGTTCGCTCATCACGTTTGTCAGAATTGAGTCTGCGAGACAAAGCCGGATCAAACCCTTTGCTTTCCGATCAATCCGATCCCAGTCTTCAATCTCCTTTGGATCCGCCTTTTTGGAGGATGAATCGTCATTCTTCCCCGGTTCCTTTATCGCGATACCAGGCATCGCAGCATCAGGCCTTTCCGTTACGATTGCCGACCAAAGATCTCGATCACAAAGTAGATCCTCCATCTTCATCTTCCACAGATCGAACCGCGTCCCATCGAATTTTTCGATCTCAATCCGTGACCCTCCTGACATCTCAGATAAACCCTAATTCCTCGAACACAAGGCTCTGATACCAATTGATGGGATTTATCGCACACCGAATCAGAACGATCACACAGAAATCAAGAAAATTGAATGACGCACGAGATTACCCAGGTTCACCCTAAAATAGGGCTACGTCCTGCAAGAGCTTTTCACTATGATATTCGGTTTACAACCACTCAACTCGTTACAATGATCAGCATAAAACGAGCAAAATATATATGCCCTAAACGGGCCCAAAAACCTGAACCTAGCGAAACCTCTATTAAGCCCATAACATACGGGCAGCGGGACACCCGTGTCGGGGGCGCTGCCCCCGAACCCCCGCATCCCGCGCGCATGGGTCACATGTCGTCGGATAACACTTTGGTTTCCCTAAGCTCACGTGGGCATACCCGGTGTGAGAAACAAGGGTCCCCGAAGTATTCGCCAACTCCAACATTCTCTTTCGCAGACATTGGAGGTTAGTGTGTGTGAAAACTACTACGTTCTCCACATTGAACGTTTCAAACTTTCTTCAAAGGTTGCGTTGGACCGGAATTGCATGGTGGGCGGGGGACGTTTCGACTTAGGACTGTGATTTGATGGTGGGATTTGGGTTGGAGGATTCGAGAAGCCAGAAAACGAGTTGGTTCCCAAGGGATAACATCGTGGGTACTTGTCATGACTTTTTTTTCTAAAACGTATGTAGTATGTACAAACCCATAAGCCCCACATGAACGCGATCGAAATGGAGAAGGAGAAGACTAGTCAAAAGGGTTTACGCTTAGGTTTGAATATTATACGACTCCACTTGGATTTTGAACCGCTTCACCAACAACGGGGAAGAAGACTTTGATCCAACCGAAAAAAGACACACACACACACACAAATTCTACGCCTATCGTGACATATTTATTATGAACATTTTTTGTAATGTCATAAACTCCAAACTGTATCTACCGTGATACATTTATCCTAATTTTTTTTTTGTCGTGACATAAAAAAACCCTAAATTTTTAACAATATGACGCATATACATTTATGGTCGTAACAAGGGCACCATGGCAATAGTCTTTTGCTTTCTGGCATCCAAGTAGGCATATTTTTGTACAAATTTGGTTTTTTTTTTTTTTTGCGTCACGGGAAATAAATTTAAGATAAATATGTCATAGTAACTATAGTTTGAGGTTTTTGCCCTTGATTCAATTCAAACTAGAAAGGTGTTGGGCCAAAGTTAGACGTTGGACCGTTTGCTCGACTTCCTCTTAAAACTGACAAGGGAAACCAACCGTGGCCTTTGCGCGTATGCTTAATGGGCTTTTCTAGTTTCTTTAAGATGGCTGGGGCTGGGGATGGTCAACCTATTGGGCCGCTGAAGCAGGTATAGACCAGTAGATCGGTTAAGCCCCTTTTCTGCATATTGGCTTTCGAAAGGCTTTAACAGATCTGCTCATAACAAATTCTTCGAATTCCTAGTAGGAATAATAAGGGCATGCATGATAACCATTCCGATTCTCATCCAAGAATAATAAAAAATGAGAATGCCGTTTGGTAACGTAAATAATTTTGATGCTGATTCTGTTCTCAGAATCAGTTTTGGAGAATCAGAATCAGTTTTAGAGTAAACTCCAGAAAAAAAAAAGTTGCTTCTGGAAAAAGAATCGCTTTTGAAAATAACAAAACAGAACGAAGGAAATTGTTAGTTTCGGAATCAGAATGGTTACCATGCGCAGCCTAAGACTCGTTCTACCTTTTCTTGTCTTTAATCTTTGGAAAATGGATAAGAATACGCACAAAAAAAAATAATAATAGAATGTCAAGATACATCGTTAGGTGCTGCGCTTCCGGATTCGAAAGGGATCCCCCAATCACCACTGACTGCAATAGCAAAAGATAAATTGCGACAAATTGAGACAAATTGCGATTGCAAGCAAGATTTTGGATACCCTTCTTAAACATTTTTGTGTGATCTCGAAGCATTAAGACTCTTGCTCGCTCCTCAAGTTGAGGGGGGCCGGCGTGCGTCATGTGAAAGCGATTCTCCCATCGTCGTCTCGTTGTCGTTCGCAAGTGGTTTCGCCTCGCAAGGCCTGGTCATTAGCACCATCAAAAGATTCAAAGCAAGTTAGACAGCCAACATAGCCGAATTTCCCGAAAGGATTGAAATCGGTTCAATTCAAAGAGTAGGAATGACCAAACTAAGCGGCCCTAAAAGTTCAAAGATCCGACAAAAATATTGGCACGTAACATTTTTCCCTTGAACACTTGCAAAAATTTCATTCAATCCTATGCAAGCCGCGATCGCATGAATTAGATACGTGAATAACAATAATGGAGCGGAACTCGCATGGGATTTCATCGTTTTTTATGCGGAATATCGATAAACCTATGCTCGAGAACTTTTCCTCAATAAGACTGCCCCCCTCACGAGCGGCTCTTTATGTGGGATAACTTGTGCATTGGGGTTTCATCGTAAGGACTTGAGCCCTATTTTATAAAGTTTGAGACGTACTACCTCATCGCGGATAATGTTTAACTCAACCTTACTCCTTTCAAGAAATCTCAATCCGCTCAAAACGAGGAATCATGTCACTCCTTGCCGCATAAACACCATCAGTCGAATCCCACCGGATCCCATCTCATTCTATATGGATTTGAGAGATTTTTAAAATCGAGTGAAAGGATAAGGAGGTACATAACATATGTAATAAAACCAGGCAGGGGCATGATTGTTGGTGATGGGACATCATGATCGGCAACGGGGAGCGAAATCATGAAGCATGAGCATGACAAGCAATGATGCGCCATGAGAGTGCGTGTTCCCACCCCCATCCCCTCTTATTTCCTCAGCATCATACCCGCATTATCAGATCTCCTCCCCACAAACTTTACAGCTTTAATTAATCGAACGAGTTATCCTAAACACATGCAGTACGAAGCACGCGATTCCATAGAATGTTGGGTCGCCGGATTCAAACATTTTCAATTTCTCGTTCCGTCCCCTTCGGCCGCATCAGAGGAATCAATCGTCCGGCTCGGCTCGACTCGACTCGAAGAAAACCGCATGTTTACGCGCCTCTCAATACAGATAAAAAGGGCAAAAAAAAAAAAAGAAAGAATTTTACCAAAGTCTTTGAAATGAGCTTCCTGATCGTACCTACCAACCCTGTTGAAGGATTTAGTTAATGCTGGGATTAGATATAAATGGATCTATTCATCAACACGTGGAGCGCTCGTGCTAGCGTTGCAGTGATCTACGTGATTGGAAAAAGGCAGCATTATCCCATCTGGATCTGATTGGTGATTTGCTGGCTGACGAGTGGTGTAGACGGTAGAGTATGGACTGATTCAACAAGAGCAGTTAGCAATTAGCATGTTAAAGCGTATCGCCGCCAAAGTGGTCCCCTATACATACGCACACCCCTACTACCTCATGATGTCTACCATACGGTCAAGAAAAAAAAAATCTAAGCAATCCAAACCCTCTCTCTCCCCCTCTGATGTGACATACGAGTCTAAATATAATATGAATACTGAATGGATCATAAACGGGTTTACAATTTATTTAGACTCAACCCACGTCTCTCGCCTTTGCTCGATCTCATGCCCGCTCACTCCTCACTCTCACATCAGTTTGAGTATGAGTTTTCCTAGATGACGGATTAAACGAGTCTACTTGCGTCGGAACACTTACGACCCGACCCAAATTTGACCCGGCCCACCCGGTTGACGGGCCTCTACTTCATCTCGATGAGGTTTATCTGGCTCGGATCTGTGTTGAGAGAGGGAGAGGGCGTGTTCGAGATCAAGATTAGAGAGATTTCGTGACCGCGTTGCGAGAGTTGCCTCACCCGACTAATGGCAGGCTAACCTAACTCCTTAAACAAATGTAAGAAAGCGTATAGATTGTGACAATTTGACTAGCATGGATGGACCTCATGGCTTGAAAGCCATGGTATGCCATGCTCCTCAACCATCTTCCTCTTTTGGCCTCTAATGGTCCTAAGTTCTCGCCATAGATCAAACCCACCTCCCCTTTCTAATCATTCTCAAGAGAAGAAGCTATATATAATCATTCAAAAGCCAGTATAATTATTCAAACTCACTCGAGTACAAACCTCACCAAACCTCTCTACTCAATCCATTTTCAGCGGGGAATCCTAGGCCAAAACGGTGCGCGCAAACCCTTGCCGTGCCAGTGCAGAAAACAAAGCAAAACCAGAATAAAGCAATCAAGAAAAGGTTTGACATTGTGTGCTCAACAATCATATAAGATTGGACCAGGCAGCCTTCAATAATAACTTGCAACGGAGAGATTCATGATTCCGTGTCCGAAGACTATTTATCCTTGTGAACCAAACCCTTTGCCTACATGTGATGATGTTCAACACACCTAGTGATGAAAAATTTGTTATCTTTCTGCTCAACATGGGCTTGACATTTCTCGTTGACTAATCATCTTGTGTTTGAAACATGCATATATATTTGTCATCAATCCAACACTTGCTTAAGCATAGGAGCAATTTTCTCCACTAAGCACTAATGGGTGTTCGAGTATTTTCAATTTTTTTTCCCTAATTTGCCCTCAAGAGACAAAATATTAAAAAGAGAAAGGGTTAATACCATAAAAAAAAAAATTTCCAAGCTGCTAAACATGTGACAAATTTACCCCAAATTATTTTTTTACCACAAAAAATCTCAAACTGGTACACATATGACAAATTTATCCCAAATTATTTTTTTGACCACCAAACACCCCAAACTAGTATATCTGTTACAAATTTACTCCAAATTAATTATTTTGACTACTAAAAATCCTAAATTGGTACAGATATGACACAATTACTTTCGTTAGTTTCCGTAAAATTTGATTAATACCACGAAAAGTCTCAAATTGATACGATAGAGGGTCAAAACCCCAAAAGTGTATCTTCGACAATTGTCATGTGTCATCCAACTCAGCAATTTGACAATAAAATTTAAAGAAAAGTAATGGAGGGTAAATTTATCATAAGTACACCAGTTTGGGGTAAATTTATCAAATGTGTCCTAGTTTAGGATTTTTTATTGTCAAAAAAATTGTCTAGGATAAATTTGTCATGGGTGTACCAGTTTGAGATTTTTTGTAATATTAACCCAAAGATAAAAGACATATAGCTGGCTCATGTTGTGGGTGAAAATTACTAAAAAAACACTAAATCTATTGTACGGGTGCCAATTCAGTGTTAAACCTTTCAATTTGGCCATTTGATCCTAAGTATTTTGACAATTTTTTAATGTAGTTCTTTCGGCCAATTTTGGTCGACAATCACTAATGTGGACACTGCTTGTTCAACTTGACACGACCTATTGACATATAAATTTTTTTAATAATTTTTTCAAATTTATGTATTATTTTTTTCTTTTTTCCTTCTTCCTTGATCAGTCACCGCGGCCGGCAGCCAGCCACAGGCGAGGGTCAACCTCGCCAGAGGCTAGTAAGGACGAGGCTCGCCCTAGGCTTGCGAGGGTTGACCCTCGCTACTTCCGATGAGGCTCATCCTTGCCAATCTCACGGGATTTGGCGAGGGTCGACCTCACCGACCCTCATCTGTGGCCGACGATCGGTGGAGGAAAAAGGGAAAAAAAAAGAGAGAAAAAAGTTATAAAAAAAAAATTCCCAAGAGCTGAATAATTACAAAACTTGCCAACGTCAGCAATTGCTAGTAAAAGTTTGCGGGAATGACTATATTTTTAATCGTTAAAAGAATTAGGATTAAATTGATCAAATTAAAATGTTTATAACTGAATCGGCATCCGTAAAATAGGTTGGAAATTTTTTTGCTGATTTTCCCCATTTAATGTAACATGGGTGTTCTTCTAAAACGATTTTTCTTAAGATTCAAATGTGGACATGGGCATTTTTCTGGCGCTGCGCACTTTTGCATGCTCTGAGAATCGTGAGTGAACTTCAAAATTAAGTTCGAGTTACACTAGAAACAACATCAACACGTTCTGGCCAAGCCATCGATCGAGGCCATGCCCAATGGCCATTGAATCTAACCAAGATATTACCTCGAGAGCTTCACGCGGACGCACTTAGCGAGGAGAATAGGAAGGATGATGCATGCTGAAATGGACAAATTATGAGCTAAAATAATACGAAGAGCCACTCTCATTATGCTAAACAATTGCCCGTTGTGCAGGCTTTTAGGCCGGCTAATGTATGGTATAGATTTATGATGGACTGTAGTTTTTCTTTTTGGGATAACTGGACCATACCCTATTGCCGTCCAAGACCTTAATTAGAAAGATTCTGCCAAGTGTTTTCTAGGAGAATAAAAGAGAGAGAGAGAGAGAGAGAGAGAGAGAGAGACGAAAGTAGTATGCATGCAAACTTTGGAGGTCAAACTTTCCGGAGTACTTTGCTTAAAAATTACTTACGCGTTCGTTTGTTTCAAAAAAGTTTAAACCTTTCAGATATGGAATGATGTGAATTTTACATATGAACGCTCTTGTCATGCTAAGGAGGACATAATGATGAAGGTGCTAATAAGCGTGTAAAATCCAGTATGTATGAGCAAAAGTAACCGTCGAAATCAACTGCATAGAAACCCTAAATTCGACGGGTAAGATAACGCACAGGATCGAACTCAAGATCTACGGTTCTTGTACTGATATAGCTTTACAGTTTTATACATTGGTAGTTTACTGTAAAGACTTAAGCAGCCTATAACCGTACGGGATTTTTTTTTTTTTGGGTCCAATTAACGTGCTTATTTTTTGCGTTATATTTGACTGACACCGGCGGATTAGTCCGATGAAAACAGGTGGTTTCCCTGTAGGGAAGCACGTGCGCCATGCATCAAAAGTTACTTCGAAAGCATCGTAGAAATGCAATCTCTCCCGCTTTAAGGAGATCTTTTTATTAGTTTTTTTAGCTTCATGTGTCTGACCCGACCCGACTCGGTTCTCTTTTCCTCAGCCTTTGTTTAACGTGGGTGTCGCCACATATTTGTTGCATCGGATCCTTCGCCGAAGTGGGTTAGACATTAGAAATTAGAAATTGTCCGTCTCTCTCCTGATCCCAAACTTGTCCTCACAGCTACAATCCAAAGAATCTTGCAAAAAAGAATTAACTAATTAAAGACCCAGAGAAAGGAAAAAAAAAAAGGGTTCTTCTAGATGAAAATGCAGTCCATTCCTATATTACCAATTCACTGTATGTACGACCTAAAAGTTTTGAAAATGCAGTCCATGCCTATATTACCAATTCACTGTGTATACGGGATAAAGTTTTGATTTTGATTATCCAAAATGTTTTCACCAGGTTAATTTCGCGAATGTTACGGTCGTTAGATAAGACTTTACTCACAGAACGAAGGTCATTCGTTCGTATAAGTAATGATATTCCGAATCGGATGTTTGAGTTAACATTCGGCCAATGTCTCTAGGGTTAAACAAGGTATTCTTATTTCGGAAGAAAAAAAAAACATGGGATTAATTCTTAATGAACAAGTATGTATATAATGAGATATCCTTCCATCTATTATATTAATAAGCACCTCCCTTCTGGTTTCCTAGGCTTCTTCGTCTCTAGCCTTAAACCACTTCGTCTCCTCCTTCTTCTTGTCACTTTGCTTCAAGCAAAGCTCTTCAGCGTTCGCCCCCACGCTCTCATTCCTGCAAATTCTAGGTTCTTGGTTTCGATCCTGGTTATTTCCAAGTGTATACGTTGTCCTGATTCAGTTGGGCTCGTAATCTTTCAATGGGTACGGCGAGTTCTGAAGCTGTCGTCGTTCCGAAGAGAGATCTCAACGCCATGGAAGACCTCGCTGGCTCCTCGTCCAGGGAGACCTCGCCGGTATTTCAAGAAGTCGGTGCACGAGAACGAAGCGAGCAGGTGGTAGAATTGCCAACTTTGGGAGAACTCGGCAGCACCGCAGAAGACGAAGATGACGGTTTCAAGACCCCGATGCCGACCACGCCGTCTCGACGGGAGACGGAAACCCCGGCAGCAGTTCAGTGCCCACCGGCACCGAGGAAGGCTCGAGCGGTCCGGTCGGCGAAGAGGAAAGACCGCGGGGCGGGAGTCGCGTTGCTTGACCTGACGGACGAGATCGATTCCCTGTTCCCGCCGGCGATCCGGAGACACCTGTACGGTAAGATCAAGAAAGTGAAGCTGGAAAGCAATGCGACCGTGCTGTGTTGAGAGATGTGACGTTGTGTAATTATTCTCCGATGCGGAACTGATTATTCTGCTACTGATGTCTGGAAACGGAAGATCCATCGGACGTTGTTGTCGTTACCTTCTTCTGTCTTAACGAGAATAGAACTCTCCCCTCCGACTTCATTTCCTTTCTTCTTTCCCACTTTAGTAATCTTTTTTTTTTTTTTTTTGTGGTGGGCACTGCATTTCCCTCACGTAGGGCTTAATTCTCCTTCATCGCCAGGATGATATCTGCACAAAATTTGGGTATGCGTATCTATCTTTCTAAACCTACTACTCAAACTCGACTGGGAAATCATACCGCGATGCTCGACTCCGACTGGATCGAGCTCGATTTTTTTGCACTCGAGTCAGGTTATCAAGGTCACTTGTACTGCTTTTGAGATAATTGGAGTCTAATCGTACTCGGGCCGAATCACGGATGTCGAATCGAAGTATGGAACTGTAATCAACATTGAGGTCCATGTCACATGCTCATTGATAAGTTAACCATCTGGTGCTGCTTAGAAGTTTTGTTGAACGAGAATATCTGCAAACAGGGCTTAAACGGCTGATGGTTCAAACTCGATTGATGCACGTCCCGAACAACTTACGTTGTTCGAGGAATATGCGGTTTAGGTGGACAACGCATGTCCGCCTTTCATATTACGCGAGTCCATAATTTTCGTTAAGGTGATGTTTTTCCTCCTCATTCGATTTGCTCCGACCGGGGGCCTCTGATTGGTGGGCAACGAACATTGGTTATTAATCTGATTTTATATGGACTGAGATGTTATATGGGTTTAAACATCCTATGGGTGTTAAATTGATCGTAAATTGATTCACAATTTACTTAGATCTAACCCGACTATCTCTCTTCATTTTCTCTTGTCATCACTTAATCTCGCACTCTCATCTCAGTTTGGGTATGTGTTTTCTTAGATTAAGTTGTGTTTTCTTAGATTAAGTTGCATATGGAAGTGCTTAAGGAATGAAACTGCTAGCCTAATGGTCTGATAGTGCTGTCAGTTATTTCTGACCACACGATCTTTCAATCAATGAGTGTTTCATGCAAAATAAACCGGAATGGTGTGTGAATTTACGGTTAAGATTGTATCGTCCCCGACAGTACTGTCATAAAAGCATTTCCCTTTTAGGAATATGGATCGGATATGAGTCACTATATTTGAATTGCATGAAAAGTGAACAGAACGGGATAAATGGGTCTATTCGGATTGGACCATTTTCAATCTCAATCCAATTCACCCGTCAAAGGAACGCAAATCGTGGAGGCGAGGGCGATAGCACCTCAGATTCAGATGGGATCCCGGAACAATGTGGGGGAATGTCACGACCCGGAGAAGAACCATCGAACCACGTCGACCATAATGTCTGCATAGGATCCCCCCCCAATTCCCGGCGCCACATGCATCTCTCTCTCTCTCTCTCTCTCTCCTCGTTCAGCATTGACTTTGGAGATAGAGAGAGAAGAGATGTGCAGACATACCCCATTTCTTTTTCCACTGTAGAGAGAAGAGATGTGCAGACATGCCCCATTTCTTTTTCCACTGTATTTCTTTCTTTGTTCTTGAAACCCTAATGAGTATTTTGGAGGATCTTCGTGTTCCTTGAAGATGACACGCCGCGCATTGTCGAAGGGCCTTTTGATAAATGCAGCACAAGTTGCAACTTCCAGGTATCTTTTTTGCTGCGGTCTCATCTCATCTCTGCGTCTTTAATGTTTGAACCCTATGTTGCCGGCGTTGACCATTCTTTATTTGCTATATTTGGAAAAGAAAAAAAGGAAAGAGAGAGAGAGAGAGAGAGAGAGAGAGAGAGAGAGAGAGAGAGAAGAATTTGTTTATAGAGCCGATCAATGGGACCTTTACATACTTGGTATGGAATCCTATATCGCCGATATTATTTTCCTGTCCTCCTCTCTCGACCTTGCTTTCATCCACGCCACATTGTTTGTATCGTAATCGGATCGATTGTTTCTTTTATTTATGCGAGGAAGATTTCAGTTGCTTCGATGATATAACATGTATACCGTACGTATCTCAACTGTCTTTTTTTTTTTTTGTATCCACATAATATGGGACGATTAATCGGTTGTTCATTCTACAACTATTAAGTTCACGATAAGAGCCTTCTGGACTTGGATCGCCTGCCCTAGTGGGATCAGGGCAGGGCTAGGGCGGACGACCTGGGCCCTCAACTTAAAAAATGGACGACTCAGATTAATTTTTTTTTAGACGATCTGGGCCCTCAACTTCAAAAATGGACGGCCCAGATTAATTTTTTTTTTAAAAAAACCCCTTTTAATCCCCCCTATATCAAAGGATCTGGGCCGTCCAATTCAAAATAAACGGCCCAGATCAAACTAGGGCACCCCTTGCCCTGATCCCACTAGGGCAGGGGATCCAATCAGGAGCCTTCTTTGGTTAGGTGATCTCCACTCTCCAGGTAGGATGAAGTCATTTACTTGAGAGAGCAGGTCAAACATTTATTGTAATAAATCGAATTCATCAAAAGTAAAGCAGGTAGACCTCATTTTCTAAAAAAAATTGTAACAAATCATACTCATCATGAGTAGATTGTATTTATCAATTATAAGAAATTGTGTTTATAAAGAACTGCCGATAGCAAAAATTATTCACTCATTGCAAAGTAGTTATATTACCACGAGCAAAACATGCATGTATCACGAACTGCTTCTATTTACCTAGAACAAGAAGCACTCATCAAGAATAACTTGCATTTATCCGGAACAAGTTGTGGTTGTGATAAGCAGTGGTAAGTTTTATTTATTTATTTTTTCCCATGGTAAACCCAAATTGGTGAACCTTATTCGATATCTTCACCATTGAAAGAATGAGTTCGTTTTTCATCACGTAAGTCATTAGTTCGTGATAAAAGTTACTCCTTCTTTTTAAATATGTGAAAAGATTTACCATCAGTGAATAAGTCACCACGAACAGATGAGCTGGATCCCGGCTTGCCATAAACATAGCTTGTTCTCCGTAAATGCAAAGTTATGATCAGGCTTATATGTCGGATCATGCGGATGAGGTAATGTCTAATGTATAAATTTAGATTGTGATGCACATATTTCCATCTAAATTAAGAAGACCTATCAAAATGGGTTTGATTATACGAGTTAGTTATGTTCAATAAATAGGTTTAAATATGATTATGGTGATAAATGAGTCATAAATGGGTTGTATATGGGTTTACAACTTACTTAGAACTAGCTCAGATGACTCTCTCTTCATTCTTTTTTATTCTTATTCGATCTCACTCTTACTAACTTTGCACTCTCACTCACTTTGCACTCTCACATCAATTTGGATGTGAGTTTTCTAAATTGAGTTAAATATGAAAGTTTTTTAGCAATATGGGTGAGGTTGTGTTTGTGTTGGACATGGGTCACTCAATTTGCATTACATAAAAAAAATGAGTCAAAACAGGTTAAATCGATCTATTTTGGTCGGATCATTTTCAACTCAATCCGACTCAACTGTTTGACAGGTCTAACATGCTAATCTCTGCTCTCATGACCTCTTAAGGCAACAAAAAGTAATTCATATTCATTATTTATCTAGTTTTTTCCTGCAATAAGTCAAATATTAATGTTTCGGAGTATGAATTTGGGGAATATAAAGTCATGTGCAGTAGGTATAGCCTGGAGGAATTGAAGGAAAAGATTCAGCGGCACTTGGCCGATTAGCTACGGACCATGCAAGAACCAACAACGCATTAAAAGTTCGTAGCACTTTTTGACTTTTCTACTAGCGTCAATTAAAAATTGTACTAGCCGAATGAAAAAGTTAAAGTCGTCATCTAAGTGATCTTTGCAGAGAGAATATCCAATTGTTTCGATGACGATTGAATATAAGCTTCCGACCCCCCCAAAAAAAAAACAGAGAAGAATACATTATTGAGGAAAGATTTCCATAAATGAAAAAAAAAAAAAACTGAGGCCTAGTTGAAAAAACCCGTGACAACTAATCCTCGTAATTACACCCAATACTTGATATTTTGTGCATTTAAGTCATACAACTTATCAGAGTAATTCAATTTAATCCTTCATTAGCTCCGTAAGAAATTCTTACGTGACTTTTCTTTCATTAATGGCCACATAAGATTGAAGAAGTAATTTAAATAATTCGCGTGGCATATTTGGTTTGCTCAAAACCAACGTCGTTGGCGAAAAGCCTCAAGCGCGCCTACAATTTTAAGTTTTACGACTCAATTACATCAAAGTCGTGAATATTTAGGGCTTCACCACGTGATTGTCCCCCAAAAAATGCATATCAAGGGTGCGAATGGTCGCCAAAAGGGGCGAGGGGTGGTGGTTTTAGTGGACGAGCTTCACCTGATCCTGTTGGTAGTTCGGGTTAACGAAATTTAAGCAGAAACCATTGGGCCAGGAGGGCCCAGTAAGCCCAAACTGCAATATCCAAGCCCACCCACAACTTCAAAAGGCTGAACCTGAACAAAATTCAAGCAATGGCATTGCATTAAGCAAAAAAAAAAAAAAAATTCAATATCTATGCTTATGCCTTTAATACTTGTGTGCTTCTTAAAGGGGGAAGAATGCAAAGAAGTTCATGTAGAGGCATTGCAGTAAGAAATTCGATTATTTTATGATTATGCTATAGTACTTGTGTTTTTCGATCAGAACTGAAAAACTATCTTACTTACGCAAGTATCTTTTTCATCAAAATCTTTTCAAAGTTTTATATTTCTTGAAAAGTTTTGTCTCCATCAAAATAGGGAGAGATTGTTAGGAAATTAAGAAAACTCACATATTTTGTTGAAGAGACTTTGATTTATACTTTGGGGATTTACTATAAATATATCTCTATGCCTTTTGTATGTAATGTGCTTAACGCTTTTATTTTGATAGAAACAGACAGATTTCGTGGCAGAGGAAGACTGATACAAGAATCATGATGAGATATATTTTGATCTTTGATTTATCCCCATTGTTTAATTAATCTTATTCTTAATTATCTTAGCAGATTATATTTCTCTACTAATGGTCAATTATCTGATCAGGATTGCGTTTCTAAATTAAATTGATTGACCATCAATAATAAAGATATTCTCATTACTTTCCATATGAGGACTTTTGATTGATTGGCAATCATCCTTTAAATAATTTCTTTTATTAGAAGCTTGATTCATGGCGTTAAGGATTTGATTATATGAGCAAGCATATCCTCTCAAATCTCTAATTACACTTACCTCAACGGCTCGTGATCTTTATTCGACAATCAACCAACGGCTACTTTTGGATATTGATCCTTGGAGTGATTCTGTCTAGCGGGAAGCTTGGAAGAAGATGAGTATATAAAGAGCACCAAGTTCGAAGAGAAGAAAGAGATATCAAAAGATCAATACTCATATCTCAAGGGAGCTTCATTTGTTTCAATTATCTACTCGTGTTGAAAGTGAGATCTTGCGAGATGTATTATATAGAGTCAAGTGTGTAGAGTGGGATAGCCTTGGTAGAGGCAGAGCTCGCTTCTATTGGAAGTGCTTGTGTTCAAGCAATTACATCTTTCTATAATCTCTCATTTAATTACTTAGTGAAATCCAGCCAGTAGGTTGTTAATGTGGGAGAGTGGAAGTAGGCTTACCAAAAGCCGAACCACTATAATCTCTTGTGCTTTGTCTTCTACTCTCTACTCGACTCTATTTACTGTTTAGCAAAAGCACTGCGTGATTCTGCTAATACATGTGCCTAACTCGATTTTATCAATTCCGCCTTATTTATCGAAATTCGATTATATACACATATTTGTTGACACCAGAATTTTGACAAAGTCTTTTTCAGTTTTATTTTTTGAAAAAAATCACAAAATCAACTTTGGTGGCCTTGGCCAAGCCCAAGGAACCATTCTTGACCAAAAAATAATTTTCCATATTTTTTACATTTTTCAGTATTTTTAGAAAATAGGAAAATACTCAAAAAAATCAAGAAAAAAAATAGTATTTGAGGTCACAAAAATATAAACAAATAGCCAATATTTTTATTTTTAATCCCTTGTATTTTTGACCTCACAAAAAGTTCAAAATTGGATTCAATTATGGGTGTGCCTTTGTAACCCATACTATTGAATTTGAGAAAAAAATATCAATTGAGTCGTTTAATTTGTAATTTTAGCATTTTTTAGGATCTTGACATTCAATCTAATTGTCCCCTATTTCAATTTGACCTAATTGTTCGGGAAAATTGTTCAATTACAAACTTAATTGCATTTTAGTCCTTGAATTTGAGCATAATTGAAATTACTTTCAATTCAAGGGCTATCACTACAAATTGAACATGCTGCCCAATGATTTTTATCATTCTGAATCGATTGGGATAGGTAATTTGACCCAATTTGGTCATTTGAACCTTCAATTGCACAATTCCTAATTTTGCAATTAAATAGAAATTTGGGGTTTTTATAGAAATTGAGGTGAAATTGTGGGCAAAACCACATTTTTAGATAAAATCCATGCCCTAAACTCAATTCTGAAATTTAATTGCAAAAATTCCCAACAGATTTGGATTAATTTTGAAAATCCCAAATTGGAACCGGTTCGGACCAGTCAGACCGCCGGTCGAACCGGTCCAGAACAGTGTCATCGTCTTGATCAAGCCTGCGCACAAATGAACAGTGAAAGGTTGGATTTCAACAGGGAAATTGACCAAACAATCGGCGGCAATTAAAAAAGAACTAGTGGGAGTTTCATTCGCCACAACATTCCCCGTCGATTGACATCAAGATCACGACCAATGGCCGCCGGAATGGAGAGTAATCGGCCGGTCAAGGCCGCGGCGCCCGTGAAAGTCAACGACGACAGAATTTGGATGAAATTTACCCAAATTCATGCCAAATGCAGTCGCCAAAGACCCCGAACGGAATTGCCACTTGATGCCCGTTAGAAGCCGGTCGCCTGTGACCATTTCGCACGTGTTCTCACGTGCGAAGGTCGCCTGTTTCAACTACCCGATTCGGCACCCAAAAACTGAAAATGATATATAAAGCAGAGGGCCTTCGCGAAGCAAGGGGGTTGATTAAGTTGAGGAAAGAGAAACTGAATCGCGTAAGAGAGAGAGAACGCGAGAGAGAGCTCGTTCTCCGACCCTCGTCGTCGAGAAATCGAGCTCGAATTGCAGAGCACCGGTCGAGCCTTCCCAGGCTAAACCAAAGCTCCACGAGGCCGTTAGGAGGTCGTCCGAAGTCCCCGGAGTCGATCGCCCCCGACAGCGCACGTGGAACCCGCGAAAACAGGTGAGGCAGAGTTTCGACTCTTATACTGAGCTTCAATGGTGATTCTTGCATCTCTCGCCCATTCCTTCAATTACTATGTGCGTTTCACTCCCTCAACATCACTGACCATCGCTGCATCTTGGTTTTGCATTGATTTTGTTCGAACAACCCGAATTGAGTCTTCGAACTTAGCCTCCATAGCCGACCACTGTTCATCCTTGCCCAGCCAAATCTGGGCCGAGCGAGCTCAATCGGAGCTCGAGGTAAGTCTTCTGAACCTCCTGCCATGTCAATCTGTGAATGAATTGATCTAATCTCGCGTGGTCTGTGTGATTGAACTTCCATGGCCGTACTCGGCGACTCGCATGATGTTCTTGATTCTGTGGATTATATGCTCCGATCCTTAGATATGTTAGGATAGAGCCGATTGCGAGTCGATTGGCGTTGGTTTCGCGCGATTTCATCAAGGTTTCACCGTTAGATCGACGCCGGAGCTCCTCAGCCGTCCATTCCGCTGGGGTCGAGAGGTTGAAGACGATGCTTACTTGGCGAGTCAACGAGTCAAAACGCTTAGGTGGCAATAGGTCATTGGCCCACGTGTCGGTCCAGTCAGCTCGGCCGTTGGGGGCTGTTATTCGAATAGGTAGATCCAACGGCTGAGATTAATCGAGTCTAATAAATGGTGGCCGTCGGATTAGAAATTAGGATAATTCGAAAATGATTTTAATCAGAAAATAAAAATTGGTTGAAACGGCGCCGTATGGGTTAGTTCGTAAACGACGTCGTTTAGATTAGTATGAATAGACGGTTTAGATTGAGTCCTAGGTTTTAATCGTGGCCGTAGGTTTTAGTAAGTCAATCAGACGGTCCTGGGCGAGTCTTCTTCTAATCTAGACCGTAGGTTCTAGTCAGACCATCCGATGGATGTGGATTAGCCACGCGGTTCATTAGGGACCGTCGGATTAAATCCGATTAAACCGAAAATAAAAAAAACATGAGACGACGTCGTTTTAGAGCCGTGGTCCGCGCGGGTTTGGGTCTGGGCCGGGTCCCGACCCAACCGGGTTGGGTCGACCCGGTCCGAATAATATATTTTTTTTATAAAAAAATCAGAAAATGATTTAAAAAATAAATAAATAAATAAAATCAGAAAAATCTTAGAAAATCCAAAAAATGCTAGAAAATTTCAGAAAATTCCAAAAAAATGTGAACAAAATGTGGAAAAAATCCTAGACACTCCAGAAACCCCCAAAAATCGAGGGTTGACCACAGACAACTGATCAACCATATTTTTGGGGTTTCTTATCCGCTCTTCCGAGACTTGACGACATTACCCTTTAGGGGTAAGTCGCCCCTGCTGTGTATGCAAGATAAAACCGATAATGCCAAGGTAAGAATTAGGGTCGGGTAGGCGACCAATTCTCAGGTTTGGGTTTTTCGAGTCCCGCCTCTTTTATCAAAATGACGATTTTGCCCTTCAATAGGAAAATCGTCTTTCTTGTCTCAATCGAGTTCTGAAAATTGCTTAAAGTTAGGGTTTGGGTCAAGTGGACGACCAACCCTAATATTTGAGATTTTCAGTTCTCATCTTTGTCTAAAATGACGATTTTACCCCTCTAAGGGTAAAATCACTTTGAAATTCCAGAAAAATCCTAAAAATTCTCAAAAAATAGAAAATGGATTGGATCGATGGCCAATCCTATTTCCCATGTCTTTTGACTTCCTAAATCATCTAAAATGACAGATTTACCCTTTCAAGGTAAATTTTCCCCGAATTATTCAAAATTACGATTCTGCCCCTCATGGGCGAATCATGTCCAAATCACTCATAATCCTTGATTGATATTTCTCTAGGCTAATAGGGCCTCATTAAGGATGCCATGCTACTTTTATGTGTTTTATCCGCATGTACTGGATCCTTGATTTGTGCATTACCTTTAATGATTGTGAGTGATAGGGTAGCTATTCCCATCTGCATGAACTCCTAGATTTAAGATCTGTACCCCACTTGTCTGTATGAAATCCTAGGATCAGATAAACCATTCAGCTTAGGTACCGAAAGGGCGTCAACTCTGACAGTTGGCGTAACTAAGTCCACGAACCCAATTCTCTGGTTCTCGTAGAATCGAATAGACCACTCCCAACTATTCGATAGGGTTTCCGATCGTACCCTCCGCGAAATGATTGGTGGCGACTCCTTGGCATGTACACTTTTCACATATCACTAGACCACACGGAAGGTCAACCACGTATATCCAGCAGTTGCGATTTGGGTAATGGACCTTGGGAGAGGCCCGCGTCCGATCATACAACATCGGATGGCCCATTAACCCCCGCTAGCCCAGATTCAACCGGCTCGCGAGAGGGTCGCGACAGACTGGCGACTCCGCTGGGGACTTATTCTAAACCAGAATCTCTGGTTACGAATCCCAGAGGACTTGAGCCGATTAAAAAGTTGTTTGGTTTATCTGACCTTGTTTTTCGTAGATGCTCTCGAATGTGAGGTACGTATGCTAACCATTGTGTTAGATGTTTTTTGCAGATTGGAGAAATAAGGGGTAGAGTGATTGTTGACATTTTTTCCTGCAGGTTGGAGTTGATAATGTATGTTTATTTTTATGCACATACTGAAGCGGTGTTTTAATACAAACTGCTGTGCATGACTTTGCATTGTGATGATCACGACACATTGCACACACTGGCGGTCAAACCCCGACTGCAACCACCTCTAGGTTACCTTAGATAGGGAAGGGGTGCGAAAAGGATTTTGTGTTTGATGGCACTTGAGACTTTCGTACTCATTCCCACCTACCATCTGCATTGGCGATATGTAGCCCTCTTGGGTGGGTACCCTTGGGGAGGAATCTGCCTCATGTGGATCGTGGGAGCCTGAGCCGTAGGTTCCTCACCTGATTTTTCGATTTTTAGAGTATACCCACTTGTCTCATGCGCGTGTCTATGAATGGTTGGTATACCTAAAACCACCCATTGATACAGGGGAACATTCAACATTCCCCCCAAGTATGGTTGGTAAGGCATTTATTTTCAATGTACTTTATTGTTCCCTGCTCTATAATATAACGCACACATTACATACATTCATATGCATTCGCATCACGAAAATCACTCAAGTGACTAATCGAAACGGCAATGGTAATAGGGTTGGATGTCGTTGTTCCCTAAGAGCTCGACAGAGTTGGTAACCTTCGAGTACCTGAGGAAAGTCACTCGCCCTGGACCAAACACAAGGCTACACTTCACCAGATTCGTACATGGCCGAGAACTGACTGGACGTAAGTTGGGATATGCCGAAGATTGCCAAACCCGTTACTATGTCAATAACCTCAGATTTAAGCGAGAGGCAGACGAGATGTTCAAGAATTATCTGGAGATGAGGAGACAGCGTCGCAACCAGTTGGCCAGGGAGGCATATGCCCGTCGGAAGGCCGAACTACTGACAAAAGAAAGTGTACCCGTGATCACTTTTTGGGGAAAAAGAAGACGTCCTGCTACCAAGACAAAGCCAAAGCGTATCACACTCAAGAAGGTGAAACCCGAAGAGGCTCCTGAAGTCGTCACACCGTGGACCAGAGAATGGCCAGAGGAACTACGACCTTTCGACCAGAACATTGAAGATAACTCCCCCACACTTGATTAAAGGAGAGTCCCCGACTGACTGTCAAGAGTGATTTAGATCCTCACATTCTATGGGCCTTTTATGGCTTTCTTGTTTGAAGAGTCTTTCTCTACCTTTCTTTCATTAGGAATCCTAATTTTAATAAAAGTTCATTCCACTTTGTTCATTTGATGTATTGACCAATGGAATGTGACATTACTATTTCCCTTAGTCACTAAGTGAACCTGACTAAATTGCATAATTCACTTCCCTGAAATTCAAGTTAGGCTTTAAGTCAGGCCCTCGAGACCTGAAAGGGGTCATAATTTCCATTTCTTCAAAATGAACTATGCAATTAAGTTAGCCCATGCATATCTCATGGCATCTGCATAATCATGTCTTTAAAGTAATTTCCGACGATTGACATTTTAAAAATCATTTGCATATTTTAGACTTGATGGGAAAGAGGAATATTCAAGTGTTCAAAGTTCCCCGAGCCGAACTCCAATCATGGTGGGATAGCATGGGCGAAGCCAGCCAGAAGTATGCTGAATCACGACTAGGATACCTGTTAGACCTGCTGAAGATTGAGTGTCCACCTGCCTTTATTCAAGCCATGGCGCTCTATTGGGATCCTACCACCGCTACATTTTGCATGGAAGGACTAGAGATTACTCCCACTATCGAGGAGTACAGTGCCGTCATCGGAGTTGAGTTCACTCACACACTCGTTCGACCCCCCATAGGATTTGAACCCCTGAGTCAGGTGGCTGAATTCCTCGACACAAGCCTAAGCGAAGTCAAAGCAGATGCAAAAAGCAATTCTGGACGAATCTCCCTATCTTTCCTTATAGACCGATTTTCCTGCCTCCCGCTGCTAAATGGACCAAATCTGGTAGAGCCTTTGTCATGGCATTTTTCAGCTTTGTGCTGTTCCCAATCTCGTCTGTCACCTTCGACCCTATCACAGCTGTAGTAGCCAGAAAAGTCTATTGTGGGTGGGATTACTCAAACATCATCCTTGCCGAAACCTTCCTTTCCTTAAATCGCTTCAAGAAAAATAAAAAGGGAATCTTTAGAGCCTCTAGCGATCTTTTGTATCTGTGGTTCACATCCCATGTCAGACAATTCCACATTCGCATGGGTTTCACTGAAATCAGCCCTGATGCACATCCCCTCAAAACCTTTGTCAGAACACATACACGTATTCCTAAGTTCAACTTCATAGAGTGGAAAAACTTCCTTAAAGTTCTAAAGCCCGAACAACTCCGATGGCGGCTAAGGTTACTGACGCTGGGCAAAGTCAGATTGGCCTGCGATGATAAAGGTCCAATCCCCTTGCTAGGATTCACGGGCGCTACCGCGTACTATCCGAAAAGGGTGATCCGACAGTTCGGGGCGCTACAAAGGATCCCTTCTCCACCACAACCTGGTATCTTTTCTTTTGACATACCAAGCAAGACTCTCATGGAGGAGGAGAAGAAACAGTTTGAAGCCAAGGTGACATCCATCATCAGCTCCTTGAAGAATTCGCAAGCCGAAGAAATAAGTTGGCCAGAAAACATGACTCATGAAGAAAACATTCATAGAGCCACTGCAGAATACATTCAGCACTTTAAAGCGACCAGACGGAGCCTTGTCGAGCCATACGTACCCGAATACATCGTACCATATGTACCTGGAATAGAGCCGTACGTACCCGAAGACATGAGACCGCTGTCATATTCAGAAGATGACGAGCCCCAGACTGAAGAGGGGAATCCATACTGGGATGATGAGGATACCTTAGACCTCAAGCGTCCTAGACTTGAATAGGCTATTCTGTCAAGTGTAAAATAAGCAAACATTGTGACACCTTCTCATATATTCTCATTTCTATGTGATGTTATTTTGGACACATGAGCATAAATGTGAACATGTTTTGCGAATACATAAAAACTATCGTCCGAAATTACGTTTCTTTTAATTTCATGAATTCTTGTCGGAAAATGATTAAAAGAACTACTTACATGAGGCTAAGGCTCACGAGGTAGCCCTTTTTCCCATCTACCGACAAGAAGCATGCAACTAAAAGAATTAACTGCTTCTTTTTGGCAAAGACAAAAGAAATACTCACTGGGAATCCTTCTAGAACAAGTACACTCTCATCACGGAATTACCAACACATCGTTTCCGAACTCGCCTTAAGACAAGAATGGAGCAACAAGAATTGACTCCGCGTGTGGGCATGCTGGAATCTCATATGACCGCCCTAGCAACTATGATGGCAGATATCAAGGCAATGCTGGAAGTTACCCAAGCTAAACAAACAACGGGTCATAACCAGAGCAACGCAGGTCCTTCTTTTGTACCAGATACAGCAGATAAGGATGTGACGAGAGATACCCAACATGCAGAGGAGGACGTCCATGAACCAAACAACCGGTCACAACGAAAGGCCTCGCCTGTTGTTATCAGTCTCGAGAAAGAGGAGAAGGGGAAGCAGACTGTGAAAACCGAAGCAGAGGCTAAAAGGTTGGCCAAGATCGAGGAGTGTTTGAGCAGCCAAGGTTACGAGTTAGCTCGCTTCGACAAAATATCTCATTTTGCTAAAGTAGAGACTCCTCCTGACTATAAGGAGCCGGAATTCGTAAGAAAGTATAACGAGACAGGCTGTCCCCGTGCCCACCTCAAGTATTATCTGCGTAAGATGGCGAACTATTCGGATTATATTCAATGTTAATGAACACATTCCAAGAGATTTTGGCTGGCGCCGCTCTGGCTTGGTTCATCGAGCTAGACCTAGAAGATTATGATGGATGGGAGGATCTTGCAGAAAACTTCCTCAGACAGTACAAGTTCAACACGGCTACAGCCCCAACAAGAGAAGACCTTCTATGAACTTCAAAGGCGAGAGGCGAATCAATCAGGACATATGCCCAGAGGTGGCGAGCCTTGGCTACCCAAGTAAAACCGTCAATCTCAGAGGAGGAGCTGATTTATTTATTTCTAAAGGCACTCCCCTACGAGTACTTTGACAAGCTAAACACTTCCGGATGTCAAACATTTGCACACTTGATAAAGGTTGCTGAAAGGCTAGAATGGGCCTTGAGAGAAAGAAGGCCTCATGAAACTCCTACTAGGAAGCAATATCCCTTGAAAAATGAGAGAGAAGCCGGACTTGACATTGCGTTTATACCGGATCCCCACAAGCCCAAGCCGTTTGGCAATTCCAATCAGGCCAAAGGAGGATCGTCTTGGTCGGCACCAAAAGTACAAGAGCCTAGAAGAAGGCAACCCCAGAAGCAATTTTCTCAGCTCCCGAGGCCTTTATCCAAGTTGCTCCCAGTGCTGCTAGAGCAACGCCTGGTGGCAAAAGAACCGCCTAGGGTAAACCCTGTTAAATGTCCTGGCTTTGACGAGAACCAAACATGTGTCTACCACATGGGCGAGAGAGGACATAATGTGGATAACTGTTATATCCTTAAGCTGAAGGTGCAAGCTCTGATTGACAGTCAGATTCTGAAGTTTGACAATATGGCCCCAAATGTACAAGAAAACCTACTTCCAGATCATCAAGCAGTAAGAGCAATATTTGCTGAAGTGGAGGAAGACTGCCTTAAGCTGAAGGTAGACGTACCTAAGCTGACCGACTTGCTAGCAGCCGCTTCATCATACCCAAAAGCAGGAGAGATCTCTGTTGACGAAAAGAAGCTATGTATCGCCAAAATGATGAGCTTGGGGATAATGTTCGATATTACTAATGAAGAATTCGAAGGAGTTGAAGCTTCTTTATCTTTGGGATGAAGCTACTTCGTGATCACAATGGAGTGGGGCAGCACCTGGGACATCCCACACGAGAATCTGGTAGATAGTCTTGGGCCGGTCACTCAGTCAGAAGAAGAATTCGAAAAGGACAAACTGGAAGCCAAGAGGCGAAGTCAAGCGGACCGCAAATTTATGGCCAAGGCGCTTGAAAAGGGCGAAATTGTAGACAACCTTGGTCAAGGTTTTGGGGGGTACAACTTCAAAGTGAAATATTCAGCCCCTCCCAGCTTTCATCAGAAAATTGAGGACATCATACCAGACGGATGGGGAGGTATGGATGATCTCTCTCAACCAGAGACCTCGAAGGACATAGAAGAACTTCTTTCAAAAGGGCTTGACGACACTGTATCAATGGTCGAAGTCGCTACGACAGTGGTAATCAGATTGGAAGAACTTGATAACATGAGCGGGGTGAAAGACTACCTAGTCAAGCCTGTTGTGATTCAGCTGCCGCAAGAAGAAGCAGACAACACGACTGAACCGGAGACGTCTTATCAGGCAACTGTAACTATTGAAGTCCCTCCCGTAGAAGAATATGATCCTAAAGCAGTCCATTGGGACTACGGGACTAAAGAAGTAGACGCGATAATGAGGTCTGGACGGTTTTATGCCCCTAGGGAAGGCGAATCCGAAAAAAGGGAAGTCTTTAAGGAAGACGCCGAAAAGCTCATATCAATCATCAAAACCAGCGAGTTCGAAGTAATAGAGCAGCTGAGGAAGATGCCAGCCCAAATATCCTTGCTAGATTTATTCATCAACTCAGAGAAACACAAGAACGCACTGTTGAAAATACTCAACGAAGTACATGTCCCTGAATCAATTAACGAGGTACAATTAGGGGACTTTGTGGGGGCGATCCTTTTAAAAGACCAATTGAGCTTCTTTGACGAGGACTTCCCCATGGAAGGAAGAGGGCACAACAAGGCCTTATATATCTCCGTGCAATGTAACGGGAAGAGAGTGGCACATGTATTGATCGACAATGGATCAGCCTTCAATATTTGCCCTTTGGATACCCTAAGAAGTTTGGGAATCAATGAGGAAACGGTTAAGGCATCCAAAACGGCTGTGAGAGCTTTCGACGGAATGAGGAAGACCGTGGTGGGCGAGATTGAGCTTGACGTATTCATCGGCCCGACGAAATTCTCTATAAACTTCCAAGTAATGGATCTGCCCAGTGCATTCGGATTCTTGCTGGGAAGGCCTTGGATCCATACAGCAGGAGCCGTCCCTTCAAGCTTGCATCAAAAAGTACGCTTTGTAGTGGATGGGAAGGTGATTACCATACATGGAGAAGTCGACCTCCAGACATACCAGAGCAGTGCCATTCCCTATATTGAACCCGAAGTGAAGACAGAAGAAAGCTATCATTCCCTAGAACTGGTAGCAACAGTTCATACCCTGGCAGGAACAAGATTGAGAACCCCATATATCTCAGAAGCCAATCTCTTACCAGCCAAGATATTACTGACATATGGGTTTAACCCTGGAAAAGGTCTAGGTAAGCACAGTCAAGGGATAAATGTCCCCCTGCAGTTAAAAGCTAACCCGCATAGAATGGGTTTGGGGTACTAGAAATATCGCGTAAATGAATCTGTCCCGGAAGTAGCAGGCCGAGGCCGAGGCAAAAGCCTGGGACGTCGGGGAGGCCGAAACAACTTGAATGACTCGTTCATCGGTTCTCCAACTTGGAAAGGCAGATCGAAGATATTTCCTCTGAACACCTACTTCAACCAGAACTCTAAATGGTTATCTGAAGAAGATGTCACTTCACCGATAGAACCAGATCTGACAAATCATTTTCTTGAAGACAACTCTGTGAATGCCGTCATAGAGTGGCTAAGTGATGAAGCCACTTCCTCTGAGTAACGAGACTCTTCCCTTGTCTTTAAATACTGCATTTAGAACTTTTTGCATTTTGTCGCATTTTCTTTCCTTATTGTACGTATAGGGAAACGCCTTTGGATCTCCGGCCGTTGGTCCAAATAGCACATCTTGTAATGCGGCCCATCTTGCATTCAATAAAACCATCCATATTTTATTAAGGACATATGGAACCACGAATCAGCCCAATGATGATACTAGTCATCGAATGGGAACGAACCATATACTGTTAGAAAGCTTATTCTCTTGCCGTTCTAATGACATATCATGAGTCCAATTTGGCCGAGCCATTTGTCCCGTAGAGCTGTTTGAAGGAGCAAATGTCAGACTGATCAGACTTGAGTCCGCGAGTGCCAAATTGGATTTCCGGGCTTGTTTTGGGTTCAATCTTGGTAAGACCACCTCTCACTCCTTACATTTTACCTATTAGACCCAGAATCGGAAGGCCGAGCCTCCTGTTGGTGTCTAAATATTTGTTGTGTATTTACTTTATGTCCTAGCATTTCATGCATCATATAATTAATTTGCATTGTACTGTATCTAATAAAAATGTGCATTTTCTACATTTTACCTATTAGACCCAGAATCGGAAGGCCGAGCCTCCTGTTGGTGTCTAAATATTTGCTGTGTATTTACTTTATGTCCTAGCATTTTATGCATCATATAGTTAATTTGCATTGTATTGCATCTAATAAAAGTGTGCATTTTCTACATTTTACCTATTAGACCCAGAATCGGAAGGCCGAGCCTCCTGTTGGTGTCTAAATATTTGCTGTGTATTTACTTTATGTCATAGCATTTCATGCATCACATAGTTAATTTGCATTGTACTGCATCCAATAAAAGTGTACATTTTCTATAGTTCGCCTATCGGATCCAGAATTGGAAGGCCAAGCCTCCTATTGGTGTCCAAGGCATTTTATTCATTTATTTTCTGCAAATTATATTGTGCTACCCCAGAATCGGAAGGCCGAGCCTCCTGTTGGTGGTTTATACCTCCCACACATTGTTGCACGAGCACCGACGGACTCCGACGTCGTAAAATTCACCGGATCTCGTCTCCTTTGCTTATGTTTATGTTGTGTAATGACTTAATATCTTCTTTATTATAATTTGCATTGCGTCGCGTCCTAAATAAAAAATAAAAAAAAATGCTAGATCGGACGTCTGCAGATGAGCCACGTGTCGTGGTTCGGTGATTTTCAGAATAAAAAAAAATATTTTTAACATTAAAAGAAATGAATTTCGAATTTTACAAAAATTGAAATAATTCGATTGTCACCGAGACGCCACGTGGTGAGTTAGGGACTGTCAGTTGGGATTTATTTTCAGAAATTTATAAAAAAAAAAAAATCAAATAAAAAAAAATTCCAAAAAAATGAATTATTAAGGAAAAATTCAAAAAACAAATTGAGAAAAATTGCAGAAAATTCCTAAAAAAATTCTAAAAAATTTTGAAGGCTGAAAATGACAAAAAAATTGATTTGTTTCCATTTTTTGGATTTTCTCCCATTTAATCCAAAATGACGATTTTACCCCTCAAAGGGTAAATCGTCTTTGATATTCCGATAAATTGTGGAAATTGCTTACAATTTGGTGATGGGCCAGATAGGTGGCTAAACCTTATGTCTAAGATTTCCACATTTCATTCCCATTTTTAGAAAATGACGATTTTACTCCTTCGAATGGTAAATCTGTTTCTAAAATTCCAGAAAATCATGAAAATTGCAAAAAAAAATAGGAAATGAGTCAATTGAGTGACCAAACCTATTTTTGACATTGTTTTACTCCGGATTCATTCCGAAATGACGATTTTTCCCTTTTTAGGCAAATCGTCTCTTTTGTCTCAAAATTACGACTTTACCCCTGATGGGTAAAATCATGTCTAAATCATTCCTAAGCTTGATTGATACTTATTTAGGCTAATAGAGCCTTATTAGGAGTGTCATGTTGATTTGATGTGATTATTTTACATATTTGGATTCATTGATTTGCGCATTTTATTATTGATTGTGATTGCTAGGATAGTCATTCCTATTTGCATGAATTCCTAGATTTAGGATTCGTACTCCACTCATCTGCATGAAATCTTAGGTCAGAAAATTCAGTCAACTTAGGTACCGAAAGGGCGTCAACTCTGACAGTTAACGTAACTAAGTCCCCGAACCCTTTTCTCTGGTTATCGCAGAATTGAATAGAAACTCCCGACTATTCAATAGGGTGGTCCAATCATACCCTCCAAAAAATGATTGGTGGCGACTCCATGGCATGCACACTTAGCACATGTCACCAAACCACACTGAAGGTCGACTACGCATACCTCCGTTGCGATTTGGGTAACGGGCCTTGGGAGAGGCCCGCGTCCGACCAGACTGGACGGCCCATTAGCCCTCGAGAGCCTACATGCAACCTCGAGAGGGTCGCGACAGACTGGCGACTCCGCTGGGGACTTAGAGAACTTGAGCCGATTAAAAAGTTGATTGGTTTTTCTGACATGTTTTATGCAGATGCTCTTCAAGTTGAGGTACGTACTTTAACCCTTGAAGTGTTAAATATTTTTGCAGATTGGAGAAATAAGGGGTGAAGTGTTCGTTAACTCTGTCTTATGCAGGTAGGAGTTTAGGATGTATGATTGTGTGGATGTTTATATTGAAGCGGTGTTTGCTAAATGAAATGCATGTTTATTGCTTTAGCACGACACAATGAACACACACAGCCGCGCCTAAAACCTCGGGCGCCCTCTTTAGGAAAACAATAGAAGGAATTGAAAATGGAATCTCCGTGAGGAAAAACACGGGGTAATCCATTTTTAATTCTGCTCATTTCGAACTATGGATTGGGTCCCAATGCAACGATAGTTGTGCAATGGAATCTACCCTTTCTAGAACTCGAAGTGGGAGCCTTGGCCTTCGGTTCCAAACCCTATTTTGATTCTTAGAAGTCAAACCTCACTGGTCTCATGCGCATGTATGTGAATGATTGGTACACCTCGAAACCAAAAGGTCATTCAGCGCCGCTTATGAATCAAAATCCAAAGACTTGTGTGAAGAATCAGTCGCGAGTTTAAACGAACCAGGATGGCATGGAAAAGCGCTAGACCACCCTGGAGAGTCAACTGATGAGGGCAAATGCCTTTTGACCGGGGCAGCCGGGTCAAGTGTAAAGACGTGTCGTTCCTAATTGATTTTCAATCAGATACCGGCATAATATTTCCTATCTTTTCCTCTCATGTGAAAAACAGGTACAGAAGGAAAATCCATTTGTGGATAGACACGAGGGACATGTTTTACATGGCATACATTTGTCAAAAATGTCCTCATCCGATCACATGCAAGATGATCATGGAACGATGGTGAAACTGTAATCGTTCCAATAAGCCCTTCGAATATTATACCTGACGGGGACCTTTATGTCTTTTGTCTACAGGATAAGATGGTCAAAGACAAACGAAGGAAAATTTGTCTTCCCTATAAGACGGAAAGAAATGTGCCTTCAGCAGATGTCACCCATTGGGATTGCAATGACAAATTGAATCAAATTATGAAGAAGGAGCAACCTAATTAGGATTGGCTCTCCCTAAGTCGAAAAAGTTGTATCCGTTCCAAATCAGATTGACTGGTTCACGAGTTGATATGGTTTTTCATTCTTGCAGGTGATGACGAGAATGAATGGGACCACTGAAGAATTTCCACCATCTTGGACGCCAGAAGTGACCAGAGCGGGGATAGTAAATCCGTAATCGTTTCAATTAAAGCTCCTTACGCGGTGATTGACTCTTTCACTTCTTTCATCGCGCAGGTTGTTGAAGTACTCAATCACGAGTAAATCCAAGCTTACTGATGTCAAATAGCCTGAATGCGTCAATGCGGCAGGATCAAATTGCCTACGACTAAATCAGCCAGCCCCAGACAAAGCATCAAGTGGCTGGGGACAAATCGCTCCGCTACCCGGAAAAGAGAAACATCAAATACTTCAAATGGCGACGATGATCGAGAGAATCACAAAACCGCCACACGACAAATCCCAAGACCGTCAAGCCATCTAGAGACGGATAAAAATAATTGAAGATTCTGACAATTGAGATAGAAGATCAGAATCGGCGAAACCCATGGGAGTGAGTTCTCCCATTTTCTTTGAAGAGGCCAAACCGAGGGCAAACTCTCATGATCCCCCATAAAGATGCATCGGACCAGGGTTATTAAATCCAGAGATAACAAACATCAACACAAGCCTTACCAAGGCAAAATACTTGAAGAACACCGTCCCTTCAAATGTTGGAAACCCCGAAGGGAGTATCTCTTTCCTGAAATTTCAAATGAAGTCAAAACCTACACCTGTTTCTTCATGTGCAGTGCATGGACGTTGTCAAAATTGAATTGAAAATTGCCAACAAACACAAAAAGTGCTAAGGCATGTTGCCAGGACAAACGTCGCCCAACTGGGGCAGAACGGCCGTTAATCTCACGAACAACACCCATAAATACAGACGAGAGAAGACATTCCCAAAGTGGATGATGATTGCAGCAAAATGCAGGAATGAATTTAGCTGGGGCAGGCATGAAAAACCATGCCTAACTGGGGCAAGTGAATCATTTGTACGCCGGACGTTTCTTCTTTGGAAAAATCCAGGGACGCAATGACATAGTCGTCCGCATCAGAAGTAAACCCCAAGATACAAATTTGGGTGAACGGTAACTTTGTATCGTTCCAATGTGATCTCCAAAGATCCCACATGTAACATGAGTTTTTCCTCATTTAACAGGAAGGCGTTGGCGCCGAAAGCCACAAAAGAAAAGAACTCACTAATTGGGGAGCGAACAAAATTATCGGCCTTGGAAGTCATGCACTCCAAGAAATGGTCTTTGATTATAAGATCGAGTGGAGGGTAAAAAGTATCGCTTCCACACATCATGCTTTGACATGCATTCCGATAACAATTTCCTTTTTTCTTGAATAAAAGGAACTTTGAAGAATGGCGCTAGAATGTGCCCAAAAACACAAATGGATCTCATATGGGGCAAATCCTCGAGAATGATTCATCGCTAACCAAACGGAGGGATCGTGGCCACAATATAAATGGCCAATTTCTGCAAGCCGCGCGTTTGTGTTCAAATGAAAACGCCAAGCAAGAACAAGGCGGTATCGTTCCAATTTGTCTTGAATTTTGGAACGCAAACTGACACTTATTGTTTGTTTTTTACAGGGGCTCGCCATCAAGGAAAAACGGGTTTTCACATCCCATGTATTACCCGTTGGAATACATGACCAAGGGTAAATTGTATCGTTCTAATTTTTTGAAAAATTCGTGAACGTACAATAACATGTTTCTTCCGCATTTTCAGGGATCTCCAGCCGCGGGGGACAGGTAAGTATCCCTTTCCCCAACCCATTGAAGATGTTAAATAAAAAACAGAGAGAAAAAGAAAAGCTTTCAGAATCTAATGTCTAGAAAAGACATAGAATTCAAACTTCATTGGCATTCATGTTTTAAAATAGGAGGTTGTCTGAACATGAATAAGAACATGCATGGTGCATCATAAAATCCCCTTGACGGGTAAAATTTTTGGAGAAAATGAAAGAGATTTTTTCCAATCAAAAGTTCAAAACTTTCAAAAGAACGTTTTCTCAAAAGACAAGAGGCAAAGCCTAGTCCAAACACGTCCTACACACACTGGAGAGAAGTGGAGCGGATTAGATAGCAAAATCTGGACCTACGGAAGTAGGGATTATTCGCAACAATTACATGGATTGGGATGACAGAGGCATTCGTTTCATATCCCCAAATACTACAGGTGACCATTGACAACCCCTTCGAACGGCGGTTTTCATTCTCAACCCTGTCAAGAACCACCCCCACATTGGGGCAAAATGGAGGTGAGTCCAGCAACATCAGGAGAAAATGGTTAGAAATTTTCTTGCTCGGACTAACATCAATCTTTGTGTGTTGTTTATATGGTAATCCAAATGCCATAGGATGATTAGAAGCATTCATTTCTCTATCCCACACACCATATCCTTTGCATAGCCAAGTTGAGCCTGCAAATTCATTTCATAAACCCATTGGTGATCATTGCAAGTTCCAAAACAAAGGCAAATCACTTCAGGAACGGAGAAGTTCAAGACTTCGGGTTTACGAAGAAACTACTAAGTTGATACTCAAGCGTGCTAAGAGCCAAGTCATATATCTAGCACAATTGCCAAGCATCCCACTTGCGACAAGGGATTAAAGAAATCCCAAGCATCAAGAAAAAGTAAAGTGCCTGGTAAAAGCGAGGCCGATGCTCGGGTAAACAATTTGATCGATCCCTGAAGAAACCTGGTAGGGAAAAGAAGAGGGAAAAACCCCTAATGGAGTCAGATCAAGAAGACTGCTCCCCAAATGATGTCAGCCGTGGAGCAAAAACACAGAAAGAGTTGTCAACCTCTTAATACCACAAGAGACGCTCTCTAAAGAGTTTGTGCACACCTCAAAAGCGGTTGCACGCCTCAAAAATTGAAGATGCAGAATGGAAAAGACAGGTGACAAGTTTGCAATGATCACCAAGGTCAATCCCCTCATAAATTATGGGCCAAAAATAAGCCTTTTTCGGTCCCCAATCCTACCAACATCATAACCCTGAAACAGCATTCTCTGACTAAGACACTTGGGTTAACATATAGCTTAGCTCGAAGAGGTACGAGCAAGACTATTTCTTTCTCATTTTGCAGGGTTCTTGACTTGTAAACCCGAAGCAGATGGTGAAAAATTTCATTCAATGGCTTTGACTCAAAAATGAGTCCCACTTGAAGACCAATACCAAGCCCAACATTACGGTCCCGTGGAAGACCTCCCAACCGATCAAAATGTATGCGCTGCGAATGAGCCTAAAACCTAGGCACAGGTTAGTAGGGAATTGAGTGCATCCCCTATAAAAAAAAAACCACTATCGCAAAACAGGTGAGAAGACCTCCTTGTTGAGAAATATTCCAATTGATGTTTTGAACAAAATCTTTTTGGAATTTTCAAACTGTTGATCCAGATTTTCCATGCAAGGAATTTGTGATCACATCTGCATGTTGCAAGAATGCTTTGGACAGCCTCCGGCATCAAAATGCACATTTCATGATTAAAACTTAAATCATACGGTTTTGTCAGATGGACAACCGTCGTCTTCCCAAAGATTGCTAACGTTTTCTTGGTGAAGAAAAATTTTTCAGGCTCGAACTTCTGCAGGATCCGTTGGAGACGCCAATCTCCCAGAAGAAGGCCTCGCTCTGAAGAGAAGAACGTACAAATCTATTTTTCTGCAGGATACCTGGAGAACCCAGCTCCCAGAAAAGTCACCTCCCGCATCATCAGCGTACCAGTTAAATTTTCACCAAAATAAAATATTTCACTGCTTCAAAACTGAATTCCCGACAAACTTCGGGATCTCTAAAAAAGGGGGGGAAGAAAAACCCTTTTAAAAGAAACAGTCTCATCGGACGTGGAGAACCCTTATCATGAGACCCCTTTTCAAAAATCAGGCAGTCTCATCGGACGTGGAGAACCCTCGTCATGAGACCCTTCTCAAAAAAAATCAAGCAATCCCAGCAGACGTGGATAACCCTCGTCCTAGGACCCCTTTTCAAAAATCAAGCAGTCCTAACTTGACGTGGAGAACCCTCGTCCTAGGACCCCTTTTCAAAAATATCAAACAGTCTTATCGGACGTGGAGAACCCTCGTCCTAGGACCCATTTTCAAAAATATCAAACAGTCTCATCGGACGTGGAGAACCCTCGTCATGAGACCCCTTTTCAAAAATCAGGCAGTCTCATCGGACGTGGAGAACCCTCGTCATGAGACCCCTTTTCAAAGCAACACAAGGTAGAAACCGCCTGAAGGGTCAAAACAAAGGTAGATACCGCCTGAAGGGTCAAAATGATGGTAGATACCGCCTGAAGGGTCAACCTTGGGTAGAAACCGCCTGAAGGGTCAAACAATGGTAGAAACCGCCTGAAGGGTCAACACAACGGTAGAAACCGCCTGAAGGGTCAACCCGATTGTAAAAGTCACTTAACTGGTCAACTCAATGGTCCGATCCACCATACGGATCAAAATCCTTGGCAAATCCCAAATGGGACGCGTCTTCCTTAGATTCCTATCAGTTAGGAATCTCATTATGGTTTGACCTACCATACGGGTCAGAGCTTAACCTCTCTAGGATACTCTAGTAACGAGTTCCTAGAAATTCTCTTGAATCCATCAAACACCGCGAAAATCGCACAAACATCGAACAGGTAAGTGGCAGGTATGTCTCTCTATTATCTCACTCTCTCATGTCACATGAACATTTCCCCCTTCAAGAAAGAGCATACATGGACAAGCATGAAGATTGGATGTCATGACTCCTTTTCCTTTAGTTTCCCGAGTCGAGTCGATCAGGACTCAGGTGTCACCTCATCTTTGAGAGAAACCTCTAACGAGATTCCTCTCAAAGAGGGGCAGCTGTTGACACCTAAATTTTGATCAACCTTTTTTTCTTTATTTTTTTTAAAAATTCATAGAAAATCTATAAAAATTTCAAAAATTGAAAAATCAATTTTGGTGACCTTGGCCAAACTAAATGAACCATTTTGACCAAAAAAATTATTTTCATAATTTTCATTTTTTTAATATTTTCGAAAAAAAAGAAAAGAAGAAAATCAAGAAAAATAATATTTTAGGTCACAAAGATATATAAAAATAGTCGGTATTTTTATTTTTATTTTATCTATTTTCTAACCTCATAAATAGTAAAATTCAGGTTTGATTTTAGGTGTTCTCTGATCACCATAAAATTGAATTTGACAAAAATATTAGTAATGATTAAAAGGAAAATGAGGGAAACATCATCATTTAAAAGGAAAAGGGGACTAATGATTTTGTCTTCTCTTTTTGTTATTTTATTTTATTTTTACTTTTATTATTTTATTATTTTATTATTATTATATTTTCTCTCTCTCTCTCTCTCCCCCCCACTCCCTCTCTCCTTCCCGCTGCCCATTTATCTCCTCCCCCTCATCATCTCCCGACCCTTCTTCTCCCTCAACTCTCTCTCTTAGATTTTTCGTTTTTTTTTCTCTCGCTCAGCCCGCCGCCCAGACCCAAAACCGTCCGGTTTTTCGACCATAACTCTTTCGTTAGGAATCATATGGGAACGAGTCATATACCATTGGAAAGCTTATTCTCTTGCTGTTCTAATGACATATCGTGAGTCCAATTCGGCCCAGCCATTTGTCCTGTAGATCTTTTGGAAGGAGCAAAGGTCAGACTGATCAGACTTGAGTCCGCGAGCGTCAAATTGGATTTCCGGGTTTGTTTTGGGTTCAATCTTGGTAAGACCACCTCTCACTCCTTGTTAAGACATATATTATTGTGTTTTATGGTTTGAAGATGGATTATATTTGGATTTAAGGGCTGATCCCTTATTGTTTTGTTCGAAAAATCTGAACCGGTTCTGTCAAGGTGGTGCCGTGAACATTGTGAGTGATTCAAGGGCTTGCCTTGCTTCCAATATTCGATAAGATGTCTCTAGCACCTAACTTAGGAATCTAGAAAGCTGAGATTGTAGTCTAGTTGAGTTTTGGATGGGTTTTAATGGTTGAATTGAAGGAGTTTTCTGGGACAGATTCTGGTCATTGGACGATTGAAAACCGTCTGGTTTTTCGACCCTAAATCTTTCGTTAGGAATCGAATGGGAACGAGCCATATACTGTTAGAAAGCTTATTCTCTTGCCATTCTAATGACATATCGTAAGTCCAATTTGGCCGAGCCATTTGTCCCGTAGAGCTGTTTGAAGGAGCAAAGGTCAGACTGATCAGACTTGAGTCCGCGAGTGCCAAATTGGATTTTCGAGCTTGTTTTGGGTTCAATCTTGGTAAGACCACCTCTCACTCCTTACATTTTACCTATTAGACCCAGAATCGGAAGGCCAACCTCCTGTTGGTGTCTAAATATTTGTTGTGTAATTACTTTATGTCCTAGCATTTCATGCATTATATAGTTAATTTGCATTGTACTGTATCTAATAAAAATGTGCATTTTCTACATTTTACCTATTAGACCCAGAATCGGAACGCTGAGCCTCCTGTTGGTGTCTAAATATTTGCTGTGTATTTACTTTATGTCCTAGCATTTTATGCATCATATAGTTAATTTGCATTGTATTGCATCTAATAAAAGTGTGCATTTTATACATTTTACCTATTAGACCCAGAATCGGAAGGCCGAGCCTCCTGTTGGTGTCTAAATATTTGCTGTGTATTTACTTTATGTCATAGCATTTCATGCATCACATAGTTAATTTGCATTGTACTGCATCCAATAAAAGTGTACATTTTCTATAGTTCGCCTATCGGATCCAGAATTGGAAGGCCAAGCCTCCTATTGGTGTCCAAGGCATTTTATTCATTTATTTTCTGCAAATTATATTGTGCTACCCCAGAATCGGAAGGCCGAGCCTCCTGTTGGTGGTTTATACCTCCCACACATTGTTGCACGAGCACCGACGGACTCCGACGTCGTAAAATTCACCGGATCTCGTCTCCTTTGCTTATGTTTATGTTGTGTAATGACTTAATATCTTCTTTATTATAATTTGCATTGCGTCGCGTCCTAAATAAAAAATAAAAAAAAATGCTAGATCGGACGTCTGCAAATGAGCCATGTGTCGTGATTCGGTGATTTTCAGAATAAAAAAAAATTAACATTAAAAGAAATGAATTTCGAATTTTACAAAAATTGAAATAATTCGATTGTCACCGAGACGCCACGTGGTGAGTTAGGGACTGTCAGTTGGGATTTGTTTTCAGAAATTTATAAAAAAAAAATCAAATAAAAAAAATTCCAAAAAAATGAATTATTAAGGAAAAATTCAAAAAACAAATTGAGAAAAATTGCAGAAAATTCCTAAAAAAATTCTAAAAAAATTTGAAGGCTGAAAATGACAAAAAAAATTGATTTGTTTCCATTTTTTGGATTTTCTCCCATTTAATCCAAAATGACGATTTTACCCCTCAAAGGGTAAATCGTCTTTGATATTCCGATGAATTGTGGAAATTGCTTAGAATTTGGTGATGGGCCAAATAGGTGGCTAAACCTTATGTCTAAGATTTCCACATTTCATTCTCATTTTTAGAAAATGACGATTTTACCCCTTCGAATGGTAAATCGGTTTCTAAAATTCCAGAAAATCATGAAAATTGCAAAAAAAAAAAATAGGAAATGGGTCAATTGAGTGACCAAACCTATTTTTGACATTGTTTTACTCCAGATTCATTCCGAAATGACGATTTTTCCCTTTTTAGGCAAATCGTCCCTTTTGTCTCAAAATTACGACTTTACCCCTAATGGGTAAAATCATGTCTAAATCATTCCTAAGCTTGATTGATACTTATTTAGGCTAATAGAGCCTTATTAGGAGTGTCATGTTGATTTGATGTGATTATTTTACATATTTGGATTCATTGATTTGCGCATTTTATTATTGATTGTGATTGCTAGGATAGTCATTCCTATTTGCATGAATTCCTAGATTTAGGATTCGTACTCCACTCATCTGCATGAAATCTTAGGTCAGAAAATTCAGTCAACTTAGGTACCGAAAGGGCGTCAACTCTGACAGTTGACGTAACTAAGTCCCCGAACCCATTTCTCTGGTTATCGCAGAATTGAATAGAAACTCCCGACTATTCAATAGGGTGGTCCAATCATACCCTCCAAAAAATGATTGGTGGCGACTCCATGGCATGCACACTTAGCACATGTCACCAGACCACACTGAAGGTCGACTATGCATACCTCCGTTGCGATTTGGGTAACGGGCCTTGGGAGAGGCCCGCGTCCGACCAGACTGGACGGCCCATTAGCCCTCGAGAGCCTACATGCAACCTCGAGAGGGTCGCGACACTATCTGATCACACCGCCGGTACTTGTGCCACCAATTCCTGGTCACCCATTGACCTTATATCTGACTATACAGCAGGAATCCCTGGGAGCCTTTCTTGCCCAGACAAGCCCGATAGATGGTAAAGAAAGGGTCATCTATTACCTGAGTAAGAAATTCTCGCCATCTGAAGCAAAGTATGCACCAGTCGAAAGGGCCTGTGTAGCAGCGATATGGGTACTTCGTAGACTGAGGCAGTATACCCTACACCACCACATTCAGCTTATAACAGAAAACGATCCTGTCAAATACCTCCTAGAAAAACCCGCTTTGATTGGGAAATTAGCAAAATGGCAAGTGATGCTGTCTGAATTTGCCATCAAGTGCTCTCCACAGAAGTCAGTAAAAGGAAGAGCTATAGCTGACATGCTAGCAGAAAACCCGTCAAACGGTGAGTCTCCTGAAGTAACAAGCACAGAAGGTCAGATTCTCAACTTAACGGAAGACAAGTGGGTCATGTCTTTCGATGGTGCTGTTAATCTATTAGGGGCAGGCACTGGGGCAGTACTGATTTCCCCTGATGATCAACATTACCCTGTGGCGGCAAAAATAACTTTCCCTTGCACCAACAACATCTCAGAATATGAGGCGTGCATTTTAGGCCTACGATTGGCCATTTCCATGAAGATACCTAGGTTGCAAGTTTTTGGAGATTCCATGCTCATCATTTTACAGACACAGGGAGAGTGGAAGACGAAAGATGCAAAGCTCATCCCTTATCATGAATACCTTGAAGAATTAATACTCGAATTCGAAGAAGTGTCATTCGAATACCTATCGAGATCCCACAATCAATTTGCAGATGCGTTAGCCACCCTTGCCTCAATGTTGCAAACAACTGGAGGGTTGGATATAGAACCCATAAGGATCAATATAGTTGAAAGGCCAGCTTATTGTATGCTAATCGAAGAAGAGTTTGATAGGGAACCATGGTATTACGACATCAAGAACTATATCTCAAAAGGTGAGTTTTCTGAAGGATGCCAACTAGGAGACCGAAAATACATAACCAAGATGGCCAGCAAGTTCTTCCTCAATGGATAAATTCTGTACAAAAGGTCATTTGACTCTACTCTGTTGAGGTGTGTAGATGCCAAAGAAGCAAATATCCTCATGAAAGAGATCCATGAAGGAATATGTGGGCCTCACATGAATGGCCACCTCCTCGCCAGGAAGATCATACGGCTTGGCTATTTTTGGATGACCATCGAATCAGACTACTGCCAGCATGTCCGGTCATGCTACCAATGCCAAATATATGGTGATAAAATCAATGCACCCCCAAACGAACTACACCAAATGTCGAAAGTTTGGCCTTTCTCTATGTGGGGCATAGACATGATAGGGCCTATTAATCCTATGGCTTCAAATGGTCATCGCTTCATCCTTGTAGCGATTGATTATTTCACGAAATGGGTAGAGGCCAGTTCTTACAAGAATGTCACTGCAAGAAATGTGGCAAGATTCGTCAAAAGAGACATCATCTCCCGGTATGGTACCCCTCAAGCAATCATCACAGACAATGGGTCTAACCTGAACAACAAGATTGTCAATGGTCTATTGGATCACTTCAGTATTCGACATCTGAATTCATCCCCATACCTCCCACAGATGAATGGGGCAGTGGAAGCAGCCAACAAAAATATCAAAAGAATCTTGGCTAAAACAGCAGAAAACTACATGGATTGGCATGAAAGGCTGCCCTTCTCCTTAATGGCTTACCGAACGTCAATCAGGACTTCCACAGGGGCAACTCCCTACAGTCTGGTGTATGGGACGGAAGCAGTCCTACCCGTGGAAGTTAGGATCCCCTCTTTGAGAATCTTGTTAGAGGGTAAACTCTTTGAATCAGAGTATTCCAAGCACAGATACGAATAGTTGAATTTAATAGACGAGAAGCGTCTTAAAGCCATTTGCCATGGACAAACTTACCAGAAAAGGGTAGCCAGGACATTTAACCGAAAGGTCAAGACCAGAAATTTCGAAGTAAATGACTTGGTAATTAGGAAAACTTTGCCGAGTAATATCCATCCGGGAGGTAAATTCACCCCGAATTACGAAGGCCCCTACATCGTTAAGAAGATTCTAACAAGAGGAGCATTGATTCTTGTAAACTCCGAAGGAGAAGAACTGGGGCACCCTGTAAACTCAGATGCTATGAAGAAGTATTACCCTTGAAATAAAATCAGATTTCGATTATATGACTCATCCCGGATTGAGCCGAGTCGTCATAATAGTCATTGCATAAGCACATCATGCATCCATGCATATATTAGCATGTGTTCAAAATTGCAGGACCCAAGGAAGCAAGGTCCTCGATGGCAAATACCAGGAATGTCTGAATGAAGACAGTAGACAGCAAAACGAAGAGCATGAGACTTCAAAGAACGGCACAGAGGCACGCTCCAAAATGAATGAAGCCACTGAGCAGGATTCATTGCCCCAATCAGACGAAGGCATCATGGCCGTAGGTCGAAATAGTCGTTTTCTATAATTTACATATTGGCGTTCAGATTGGAATGCATGATCAAGAGGACTTACTGTCGTGGTGGTCAGGTGCACGTCCTTTCTTTTCAAAGACTGAGAATTTCAAGAAATTTATAACACTTAACCATCTTGTGTTGTTAAGAGAAATGCAGATTTTCACAAATCTATCCACTTCCATTGGAGTGCATGATCAAGGGTAAGGTGTATCGTTCTAATTTTCTGAAATTCGAGAGCATACAGTGACATATTCCTTTTATGTTTCTCAGGAATCCCTAGCCGCGCTGGGCAGGTAAGTATTCCTTTTCCAATCTTTTAGGTTTTTAAGACCGTCAGAATCCTTATTGCTAGAATTTGAAGGCTTTTTGGAATCTAGCATACATTCAAAGCTCATGTCTAGAAAGACGCAAAATTCTCACAGTCATTGGCATTCGTGTTTAGATCTGGAGGTTATCTAAACATGATTGAAATATACATTGTGCATCATAAATCCCCTTTGAAGGGTGAGTTTTGGAGAAAGCGAAATGAACTTTTCCAACAAGAGTTGTTCAAAACTGTTTAAAAGGATGTTTCCTTAGACAAGAGGCAAGCCTGGTCCAAACACGTCCCATACACGCTTGAGAGATGAGTGGAGTGGTAAGGATAGCAAGACCTTGACCTACGGACGTAAGGGTTATTCGCAGTGATTACATGGATTGAGACGACGGAGGCATTTGTTTCTCTATTATAAACACTACAGGTGACCTTTGATAACCCTTTGAATGACGGTTTCATTCTTTACCCCTGTCAAGAACCACCCCACAGTGGGGCAAACTGGAGGTACGTCCGGCGGTATCAGGAGGTAAATGGTTAGAAGTTCTCTTGCTCAGACTTGCATCAATCTTCGTGTGTCGCTTGTCATTTTAACTCCTATGGTAATTCAAGTGCTTTAGGATGACGAAAAGCATTCGTTTCTCTACCCTATACACTTTTACACTTTGTACAGCCCAGTTGAGCCTATACGTTCGTTTCACAAACCCGTTGGTGATCATTGCATATTCCAAGACGGAAGCGACGTCACTTCAAGAACAGAAGAGTTCAAAATATTGGATTTGTGAAAAATTCCTGAATTAATGTTTGAGTGCTGAGATTCAAGTTGTATATCTAGCACACTCATTTGAAAATTCTGATCCCCAAAAGAAAAGAAAAAATGGGATTTCAAAAAAAAAAGAACAGAGAGAAAAACCCGATCCTGGGCATCAAGAAAAAGCAAAGTGCCTGGTAAAAGCAAGGCCAATGCCCGTTCAAATACTTGTACACTTGTGAATCATGTGTTTGATCTTGTAAATGTCAAAAGATGGCATGATACCTTTGTATAGATCACTAGTGAGATTTGATTGTAAAAGAAAATCCTAAGGGAGCTGGACAGCAAAGGATACTCCCAGATTATGTCACATTCAGATGACAAAAGCATAGACAAGATATTGACGCCGTCTTAACATGAGAGAGATGTTCTCTAAAGACAAATGTGCGCCTCGAAGACTGATAATTCTCTCCGAAGATCAGTAATGCTCTCCAAACACAAAGAGTATCCCCAAAAGACCGACGATGCTCTCCAAAGACTATCAATGCACTTCAAAGACTGAAGACGCTCTTCGAACCAGAATGGACAAGATCAGCGGCAAACTTGCAATGATCACCAATGTTAAACCCTTCGCGTATTCTGAGCCAAAAAAAAACCTTTTTTGGGTCCCTAATCCTACCTACGTTACAACCTTGAAAAGCCTTTTCTAATTAAGGCACTTGGATTGACATAGGGTTTAATGTCTAAGCTTAGCTCGAGGAAGTTCGAGCAAGATTATTTCTTTCTCATTTTGCAGGTTTCTTGACTTGTAAACCTGGAGCAGACATTGAAGACTTCTCTTCGAAAGCCTTGACTTGCACGCAAGTCCCCCTTTGAAAACCGTTGACCAAGCCCAACATTACGGTCCCTTGGAAGTCCTCCTAATCTATCGAGATGTATCCACTGCGAATGATCCTAAAATCCGAGGCGCAGGGTTGATAGGAAATTCGAGTGCATTCTTAGTAAGAGACCATTATCTCAAAACAGTGAGAAGTCCTCTTTGATGAGAATACTACAATGGACGTTTTAACCAAATTCTTTTGGCTAATTTCAGATTGATTGATTCAAACTTTCCTCGCAAGAAGTTTTTTATCACTCCCGTATATTGCAAGGTGTTTTGGATAACTTCCAGCATCGTAATGCATTCATTGAAATTTTCTATGACTATGATATAAGTCATAAAGTGCTGTCAGTTTGACATCAGATATCACTTAAAGACCATTGATGTGCCTTTGGTAAGAAAATTTCCAGATTGGAGCTTCTACAAGATTCTTGATGACTTCGGCTCCTAAAACGGCTTGTATCACTCTTGGATACCTGGAGTCCCCAGATCCCAGAATGCCATCTCCCATGTCAAAAGGACAATGTTCGAAATTATCTCCCTATGTGAGATTCCAATATTACAGGTTTGATCTTTCTGCAGGATACCTGGAGCTCCCAAATCCCAGAATGTCACCTTCAATGTCGAAAGGACAATTTTCAAGATCAGCTTTCTGTGAAGTTCTAGGTAACCCCTAAACCCATAATAGCCCATTTGGTGAAGCCTAAGGGTTAGGCACACCTCACTTGTATAAATCCTAGTTAATTCCTTAGAATATAGGATCAAAATGTTCGACAAACCCTAAGAGACTGGGTGCGTCATCTATAGGTTCCTAGCAGAGAGGAGTCCTATTCTCGGCCTGATCCCACTGAAGGATCAAATTGTTCGACAAACCCTAAGAGACTGGGTGCGTCATCTATAGGTTCCTAGCAGAGAGGAGTCCTATTCTCGGCTTGATCCCCCTGAAGGATCAAAATGTTAGACAATCCCTAAGAGACTGGGTGCGTCATCCATAGGTTCCCAGCAGAGAGGAGTCCTATTCATGGTCTGATCCACCATACGGATCAAAACCCCTGACAATCCCTAAGAGGCTGGGTGCGTCATCCATAGGCTCCTAGCAGAGAGAAGTCCTATTCATGGTCTAATCCTCCATACGGATCAAAACCCTTGACAATCCCTAAGAGACTGGGTGCGTCATTCACAGGTTCCTGTCAAGTATAGGAATCCCATTCTGGTACGGCCTACCAAACATGCTAGAGTTTAACCGCCCTAGGATACTCAAAAGACGAGTCCCTAGGTATGCACTTGAACCCGCCATACACCGCGCATGCCGCATGAGCATCAGGTAGGTGATCAACATGTAAGCAACAGGTGAGCATCTCTATCTCGTCTCTCTCTCACATTAGCCAAAGTAGAACAAGCAGAGTGTTCACCAGTAAGGCAAGAAAGATTGAATATCAGGATTCGTTTTTCTTTTCCCCAGTCGAGTCGGTCTAGATTCAGGTGTCACCTGTCTTTGAGAGAAACCTCTCATGAGATTCCTCTCAAAGAGGGGCAGCTGTTGACACCTGATTTTTGACCAAGTCTTTTTTAGTTTTATTTTTTGAAAAAATCACAAAAAATTGATAAAAAGTCAAAAAATTACAAAATCAACTTTGGTGGCCTTGGCCAAGCCCAAGGAACCATTCTTGACCAAAAAATAATTTTCCATATTTTTTACATTTTTTAGTATTTTTAGAAAATAGGAAAATACTCAAAAAAATCAAGAAAAATAGCATTTGAGGCCACAAAAATATAAAAAAAATAGCCAATATTTTTATTTTTAATCCCTTGTATTTTTTAGCTCACAAAAAGTTCAAAATTAGATTCAATTATGGGTGTGCCTTTGTAACCCATACTATTGAATTTGAGAAAAAAATATCAATTGAGTCTTTTAATTTACAATTTTAGCATTTTTTAGGATCTTGACATTCAATCTAATTGTCCCCTATTTCAATTTGACTTAATTGTCCGGGCAAATTGTTCAATTACAAACTTAATTGCATTTTAGTCCTTGAATTTGAGCATAATTGAAATTACTTTCAATTCAAGGGCTATCACTACAAATTGAACATGCTGCTCAATGATTTTTATCATTCTGAATCGATTGGGATAGGTAATTTGACCCAATTTGGTCATTTGAACCTTCAATTGCACAATTCCAAATTTTGCAATTAAATAGAAATTTGGGGTTTTTATAGAAATTGAGGTGAAATTTTGGGCAAAACCACATTTTTAGATAAAATCCATGCCCTAAACTCAATTCTGAAATTTAATTGCAAAAATTCCCAACATATTTGGATTAATTTTGAAAATCTCAAATTGGAACCGGTTCGGACCAGTCAGACCACCGGTCCGACCGGTCGAACCGGTCCAGAACAGTGTCATCGTCTTCATCAAGCCTGTGCACAAATGAACAGTGCAAGGTTGGATTTCAACAGGGAAATTGACCAAACAATCGGTGGCAATTAAAAAAGAACTAGTGGGAGTTTCATTCGCCACAACATTCCCCGTCGATTGACATCAAGATCACGACCAATGGCCGCCGGAACGGAGAGTAATCGGCCGGTCAAGGCCGCGGCGCCCGTGAAAGTCAACAACGACAGAATTTGGATGAAATTTACCCAAATTCATGCCAAATGCAGTCGCCAAAGACCACGGACGAAATTGCCACTTGATGCCCGTTAGAAGCCGGTCGCCGGTGACCATTTCGCACGTGTTCTCACGTGCGAAGGTCGCCTGTTTCAACTACCCGATTCGGCACCCAAAAACTGAAAATGATATATAAAGCAGAGGGCTTTCGCGAAGCAAGGGGGTTGATTCAGTTGAGGAAAGAGAAACTGAATCGCGTAAGAGAGAGAGAACGCGAGAGAGAGCTCGTTCTCCGACCCCCGTCGTCAAGAAATCGAGCTCGAATTGCAGAGCATCGGTCGGGTCTTCCCAGGCTAAACCAAATCTCCACGAGGCCGTTAGGAGGTCGTCCGAAGTCCCCGGAGTCGATCGCCGCCGACAGCGCACGTGGAACCCGCGAAAACAGGTGAGGCAGAGCTTTGACTCTTATACTGAGCTTCAATGGCGATTCTTGCATCTCTCGCCCATTCCTTCAATTACTATGTGCGTTTCACTCCCTGAACATCACTGACCATCGCTGCATCTTGGTTTTGCATTGATTTTGTTCGAACAACCCGAATTGAGTCTTCGAACTTAGCCTCCATAGCCGACCACTGTTCATCCTTGCCCAGCCAAATCTGGGCCGAGCGAGCTCAATCGGAGCTCGAGGTAAGTCTTCTGCACCTCCTGCCATGTCAATATGTAAATGAATTGATCTAATCTCGCGTGGTCTGTGTGATTGAACTTCAATGGCCGTACTCGGCGACTCGCATGATGTTCTTGATTCTGTGGATTATATGCTCCGATCCTTAGATATGTTAGGATAGAGCCGATTGCGAGTCGATTGGCGTTGGTTTCGCGCGATTTCATCAAGGATTCACCGTTAGATCGACGCCGGAGCTCCTCAGCCGTCCATTCCGCTGGGGTCGAGAGGTTGAAGACGATGCTGACTTGGCGATGTCGCGGCTCTCTCGAGGTTGCATGTGGGCTCTCGAGGGCTAATGGGCCGTCCAGTCTGGTCAGACGCGGGCCTCTCCCAAGGCCCGTTACCCAAATCGCAACGGAGGTATGCGTAGTCGACCTTCAGTGTGGTCTGGTGACATGTGCTAAGTGTGCATGCCATGGAGTCGCCACCAATCATTTTTTGGAGGGTATGATTGGACCACCCTATTGAATAGTCGGGAGTTTCTATTCAATTCTGCGATAACCAGAGAAATGGGTTCGGGGACTTAGTTACGTCAACTGTCAGAGTTGACGCCCTTTCGGTACCTAAGTTGACTGAATTTTCTTACCTAAGATTTCATGCAGATGAGTGGAGTACGAATCCTAAATCTAGGAATTCATGCAAATAGGAATGACTATCCTAGCAATCACAATCAATAATAAAATGCGCAAATCAATGAATCCAAATATGTAAAATAATCACATCAAATCAACATGACACTCCTAATAAGGCTCTATTAGCCTAAATAAGTATCAATCAAGCTTAGGAATGATTTAGACATGATTTTACCCATCAGGGGTAAAGTCGTAATTTTGAGACAAAAGGGACGATTTGCCTAAAAAGGGAAAAATCGTCATTTCGGAATGAATCCGGAGTAAAACAATGTCAAAAATAGGTTTGGTCACTCAATTGACCAATTTCCTATTTTTTTTTGCAATTTTCATGATTTTCTGGAATTTTAGAAACCGATTTACCATTCGAAGGGGTAAAATAGTCATTTTCTAAAAATGGGAATGAAATGTGGAAATCTTAGACATAAGGTTTAGCCACCTATCTGGCCCATCACCAAATTCTAAGCAATTTCCACAATTCATCGGAATATCAAAGACGATTTACCCTTTGAGGGGTAAAATCGCCATTTTGGATTAAATGGGAGAAAATCCAAAAAATGGAAACAAATCAATTTTTTTTGTCATTTTCAGCCTTCAAAAAATTTTAGAATTTTTTTAGGAATTTTCTGCAATTTTTCTCAATTTTTTTTTTTGAATTTTTCCTTAATAATTCATTTTTTTGGAAATTTTTTTATTCTGAAAATCACCTAATCACGACACGTGGCTCATCTGCAGACGTCCGATCTAGCATTTTTTTTGTTTTTGTTTTTATAGGACGCAACACAATGCAAAAAATAAAGAAGATATTAAGTCATTATACAACATAAACATAAGCAAAGGAGATGGGATCCGGTGAATTTTACGACGTCGGAGTCCGTCGGTGCTCGTGCAACAATGTGTGGGGGTATAAACCACCAGCAGGAGGCTCGGCCTTCCGATTCTGGGGTAGCACAATATGATTTACAGAAAATAAATAAATAAAACACCTTGGACACCAATAGGAGGCTTAGCCTTCCGATTCTGGGTCTTTTATGCGAAATATAGAAATGCTATGACATAAAGTAAATACACAGCAAATATTTAGACACCAACAGGAGGCTCGGCCTTCCGATTCTGGGTCTTTTATGCGAAATATAGAAATGCTATGACATAAAGTAAATACACAGTAAATATTTAGACACCAACAGGAGGCTCGGCCTTCCGACTCTGGGTCTTTTATGCGAAATATAAAAATGCTATGACATAAAGTAAATACACAGTAAATACGAAAAAATACAAAATAAACAATAATCCGAGCTCGGATGAAGAGGACGTTGAACTATTTTCACAAATCCGAACGGTGAAGATGAAGAAAGAATTGAGATGAGATTATACACAAAATTTTACCTCGATCCGATGGTCGAATTGATCGAAAACTGAAGAAATACCGGCGGATGAACAGTTCCCGCGCCAGGAACAACTTCTGATTTGGTTGCTGTACGACCACTTTGAGAGATTTGTTTAAAGATCCGAACGGTGGATATGAAGAAGGGATCAAGAAGACCTTGTACACAAAAAATCAGCTCAATCCAACGGTCCAATCGGCCGGAAACACAAGAAATGTGGAGGGTGGTAGTGTGATGACAAAAAAAAAATGGAAGAGAGAATATGGGGAAAAAAATGAGCGTGGGAGAGGAAGAAGAGGAAGAAGACGAGGGTTCTCCACGTCCGATGAGACTGTTTCTTTTAAAAGGGTTTTTCTTCCCCCTTTTTTTTAGAGATCCCGAAGTTTGTCGGGAATTCAGTTTTGAAGGAGTGAAAGATTTTATTTTGACAAAGCTTCACTTGAGTCTGCTGAGCCGACATTCTGAGAGCTGGGTTCTCCAGGTATCCTGCAGAAAGTTCAAACCTGAAAGATTTTTCTTCACCAAGAAAATGTTAATAATCTTTGGGAAGACAATAATTGTCCAATTGACAAAATTTTATGACTTAAGTTTTAGTCATGAAATGTGCATTTTGATGCTGGAGGTTATCCAAAGCATTCTTACAACATGCAAATGTGATCACAAATTCCTTGCATGGAAAATTCGGATCAACAGTTTGAAAATTCCAAAAAGAGTTTGTTCAAAACATCAATTGGAATATTTCTCGACAAGGAGGCCATCTCATCTGTTTTGAGGTAATGATTTTTATAGGGGATGTACTCAATTCCCTACTGACCTGTGCCTAGGTTTTAGGCTCATTCGCAGCGCATACATTTTGATCGGTCGGGAGGTCTTCCACGGGACCATAATGTTGGGCTTGGATATTGGTTTTCAAATGGGGGACTCACTTTTGAGTCGGGGCCATTGAATGAAAGTCTTCACCATCTGCTCCGGGTTTACAAGTCAAGAACCCTGCAAAATGAGAAAGAAATAGTCTTGCTCGTACTTCTTCGAGCTAAGCAATATGTTAACCCAAGTGTCTTAGTCAGAGAAGACTGTTTCAGGGTTGTGACATTGGTAGGATTGGGGACCGAAAAAGGCTTGTTTTTGGCCCAGAATTCGTGACGGGTTTGACATTGGTGATCATTGCTGATTTGCCTCCTGTCATTTCCTTTCTGCATCTTTAGTCTTTGAGGTGCGCAACCGATTGAGGTGTGCACCAGCTCTTTAGAGAGCGTCTCTTGTGGTATTAAGAGGTTGACAACTCTTTCTGTGTTTTTGCTCCATGGCTGACATCATTTGGGGAGCAGTCTTCTTGATCTGACTCCATTAGGGGTTTTTCCCTCTTCTTTTCCCTACCAGGTTTCTTTAGGGATCGATCAAATTGTTCACCCGAGCATCGGCCTCGCTTTTACCAGGCACTTTGCTTTTTCTTGATGCTGGGGATTTCTTTAATCTCTTGTCGAAAGTGGGATGCTTGGCAATTGTGCTAGATATATGACTTGGCTCTTAGCACGCTTGAGTATCAACTTAGTAGTTTTCTTCGTAAACCCTAAGTCTTGAACTTCTCCGTTCCTGAAGTGATTTGTCTTTGCTTTGGAACTTGCAATGATCACCAATGGGTTTATGAAATGAATTTGCAGGCTCAACTTGGCTATGCAAAGGATATGGTGTGTGGGATAGAGAAATGAATGCTTCTCATCATCCTATGACATTTGGATTACCATATAAACAATACACAAAGATTGATGTTAGTCCGAGCAAGAAAATTTCTAACCATTTTCTCCTGATGTTGCTGGACTCACCTCCATTTTGCCCTAATGTGGGGTGGTTCTTGACAAGGTTGAGAATGAAAAACGCCGTTCGAAGGAGTTGTCAATGGTCACCTGTAGTGTTTGGGGATAAGAAACGAATGCCTCCGTCGTCCCATTCCATGTAATCGCTGCGGATGGTCCCTACTTCCGTAGGTCCAAATTTTGCTATCTGATCCGCTCCACTTCTCTCTCAAGCGTGTATAGGACGTGTTTGGATTAGGCTTTGCCTTTCGTCTTTTGAGAAAACGTCCTTTTGAAAGTTTTGAACTTTTGATTGGAAAAAATCTCTTTCATTTTCTCCAAAAATTTTACCCGTCAAGGGGATTTTATGATGCACCATGCATGTTCTTATTCATGTTCAGACAACCTCCTGTTTTAAAACATGAATGCCAATGAAGTTTGAATTCTATGTATTTTCTAGACATTTGATTCTGAAAGCTTTTCTTTTTCTCTCTGTTTTTTATTTAACATCTTCAATGGATTGGGGAAAGGGATACTTACCTGTCCCCCGCGGCTGGAGATCCCTGAAAATGCGGAAGAAACATGTTATTGTACGTTCACGAATTTTTCAAAAAATTAGAACGATACAATTTACCCTTGGTCATGTATTCCAACGGGTAATACATAGGATGTGAAAACTCGTTTTGCCTTGATGGCGAGCCCCTGTAAAAAACAAACAATAAGTGTCAGTTTGCGTTCCAAAATTCAAGACAAATTGGAACGATACCGCCTTGTTCTTGCTTGGCGTTTTCATTTGAACACAAACGCGCGGCTTGCAGAAATTGGCCAACTATATTGTGGCCACGATCCCTCCGTTTGGTTGGCGATGAATCATTCTCAAGGATTTGCCCCAGAGGAGATCCATTTGTGTTTTTGGGCGCATTCCAGCGCCATTCTTCAAAGTTCCTTTTATTCAAGGAAAAAGGAAATTGTTATCGGAATGCATGTCAAAGCATGATGTGTGGAAGCGATACTTTTTACCCTCCACTCGATCTTATAATCAAAGACTATTTCTTGGAGTGCATGACTTCCAAGGCCGATAATTTTGTTCGCTCCCCAATTAGTGAGTTCTTTTCTTTTGTGGCTTTCGGCGCCAACGCCTTCCTGCTAAATGAGGAAAAACTCATGTTACATGTGGGATCTTTGGAGATCAAATTGGAACGATACAAAGTTACCGTTCACCCAAATTTGTATCTTGGGGTTTACTTCTGATGCGGACGACTATGTCATTGCGTCCCTGGATTTTGCCAGAGAAGAAACGTCCGGCGTACAAATGATTCACTTGCCCCAGTTAGGCATGGTTTTTCATGCCTGCCCCAACTAAATTCATTCCTGCATTTTGCTGCAATCATCATCCACTTTGGGAATGTCTTCTCTCGTCTGTATTTATGGGTGTTGTTCGTGAGATTAACGGCCGTTCTGCCCCAGTTGGGCGACGTTTATCCTGGCAACATGCCTTAGCACTTTCTGTGTTTGTTGGCAATTTTCAATTCAATTTTGACAACGTCCATGCACCTGCACATGAAGAAACAGGTGTAGGTTTTGACTTCATTTGAAATTTCAGGAAAGAGATACTCCCTTCGGGGTTTCCAACATTTGAAGGGACGGTGTTCTTCAAGTATTTTGCCTTGGTAAGGCTTGTCTTGATGTTTGTTATCTCTGGATTTAATAACCCTGGTCCGATGCGTCTTTATGGGGGATCATGAGAGTTTGCCCCCGGTTTGGCCTCTTCAAAGAAAATGGGAGAACTCACTCCCATGGGTTTCGCCGATTCTGATCTTCTATCTCAATTGTCAGAATCTTCAATTATTTTTATCCATATCTAGATGGCTTGACGTTCTTGGGATTTTTCGTGTGGCGGTTTTGTGATTCTCTCGATCATCGTCGCCATTTGAAGTATTTGATGTTTCTCTTTTCCGGGTAGCGGAGTGATTTGTCCCCAGCCACTGGATGCTTTGTCTGGGGCTAGCTGATTTAGTCATAGGCAATTTGATCCTACCGCATTGATGCATTCAGGCTATTTGACATCAGTAAGCTTGGATTTACTCGTGATTGAGTACTTCAACAACCTGCGCGATGAAAGGAGTGAAAGAGTCAATCACCGCGTAAGGAGCTTTAATTGAAACGATTACGGATTTACTATCCCCGCTCTGGTCACTTCTGGCGTCCAAGACGGGGGAAATTCTTCAGTGGTCCCATTCATTCTCGTCATCACCTGCAAGAATGAAAAACCATATCAACTCGTGAACCAGTCAATCTGATTTGGAACAGATACAACTTTTTCGACTTAGGGAGAGCCAATCCTAATTAGGTTGCTCCTAATGGGTGACATCTGCTGAAGGCACATTTCTTTCTGTCTTATAGGGAAGACAAATTTTCTTTCGTTTGTCTTTGACCATCTTATCCTGTAGACAAAAGACATAAAGGTCCCCGTCATGTATAATATTCGAATGGCTTATTGGAACGATTACAGTTTCACCATCGTTCCATGATCATCTTGCATGTGATCGGATGAGGACATTTTTGACAAATGTATGCCATGTAAAACATGTCCCTCGTGTCTATCCACAAATGGATTTTCCTTCTGTACCTGTTTTTCACCTGAGAGGAAAAGATAGGAAATATTATGCCGGTATCTGATTGAAAATCAATTAGAAACGACACATCTTTACACTTGACCCGGCTGCCCCGGTCAAAAGGCATTTGCCCTCATCAGTTGACTCTCCAGGGTGGTCCAGCGCTTTTCCATGCCATCCTGGTTCGTTTAAACTCGCGACTGATTCTTCGCACAAGTCTTTGGATTTTGATTCATAAGCGGCGCTGAATGACCTTTTGGTTTCGAGGTGTACCAATCATTCACATACATGCGCATGAGACCAGTGAGGTTTGACTTCTAAGAATCAAAAATAGGGTTTGGAACCTAAGGCCAAGGCTCCCACTTCGAGTTCTAGAAAGGGTAGATTCCATTGCACAACTATCGTTGCATTGGGACCCAATCCATAGTTCGAAATGAGCAGAATTAAAAATGGATTACCCCGTGTTTTTCCTCACGGAGATTCCATTTTCAATTCCTTCTATTATTTTCCTAAAGAGAGCGCCCGAGGTTTTAGGCGCGGCTGTGTGTGTTCATTGTGTCGTGCTAAAGCAATAAACATGCATTTCATTTAGCAAACACCGCTTCAATATAAACATCGCCACAATTATACATCCTAAACTCCTACCTGCATAAGACAGAGTTAACGAACACTTCACCCATTATTTCTCCAATCTGCAAAAACATTTAACACCTCAAGGGTTAAAGTACGTACCTCAACTTGAAGAGCATCAGCATAAAACATGTCAGAAAAATCAATCAACTTTTTAATCGGCTCAAGTTCTCTAAAGTCCCCAGCGGAGTCGCCAGTCTGTCGCGGCTCTCTCGAGGTTGCATGTGGGCTCTCGAGGGCTAATGGGCCGTCCAGTCTGGTCAGACGCGGGCCTCTCCCAAGGCCCGTTACCCAAATCGCAACGGAGGTATGCGTAGTCGACCTTCAGTGTGGTCTGGTGACATGTGCTAAGTGTGCATGCCATGGAGTCGCCACCAATCATTTTTTGGAGGGTATGATTGGACCACCCTATTGAATAGTCGGGAGTTTCTATTCAATTCTGCGATAACCAGAGAAATGGGTTCGGGGACTTAGTTACGTCAACTGTCAGAGTTGACGCCCTTTCGGTACCTAAGTTGACTGAATTTTCTTACCTAAGATTTCATGCAGATGAGTGGAGTACGAATCCTAAATCTAGGAATTCATGCAAATAGGAATGACTATCCTAGCAATCACAATCAATAATAAAATGCGCAAATCAATGAATCCAAATATGTAAAATAATCACATCAAATCAACATGACACTCCTAATAAGGCTCTATTAGCCTAAATAAGTATCAATCAAGCTTAGGAATGATTTAGACATGATTTTACCCATCAGGGGTAAAGTCGTAATTTTGAGACAAAAGGGACGATTTGCCTAAAAAGGGAAAAATCGTCATTTCGGAATGAATCCGGAGTAAAACAATGTCAAAAATAGGTTTGGTCACTCAATTGACCAATTTCCTATTTTTTTTTGCAATTTTCATGATTTTCTGGAATTTTAGAAACCGATTTACCATTCGAAGGGGTAAAATAGTCATTTTCTAAAAATGGGAATGAAATGTGGAAATCTTAGACATAAGGTTTAGCCACCTATCTGGCCCATCACCAAATTCTAAGCAATTTCCACAATTCATCGGAATATCAAAGACGATTTACCCTTTGAGGGGTAAAATCGCCATTTTGGATTAAATGGGAGAAAATCCAAAAAATGGAAACAAATCAATTTTTTTTGTCATTTTCTGCCTTCAAAAAAATTTAGAATTTTTTTAGGAATTTTCTGCAATTTTTCTCAATTTTTTTTTGAATTTTTCCTTAATAATTCATTTTTTTGGAAATTTTTTTATTCTGAAAATCACCTAATCACGACACGTGGCTCATCTGCAGACGTCCGATCTAGCATTTTTTTTGTTTTTGTTTTTATAGGACGCAACACAATGCAAAAAATAAAGAAGATATTAAGTCATTATACAACATAAACATAAGCAAAGGAGATGGGATCCGGTGAATTTTACGACGTCGGAGTCCGTCGGTGCTCGTGCAACAATGTGTGGGGGTATAAACCACCAGCAGGAGGCTCGGCCTTCCGATTTTGGGGTAGCACAATATGATTTACAGAAAATAAATAAATAAAACACCTTGGACACCAATAGGAGGCTTAGCCTTCCGATTCTGGGTCTTTTATGCGAAATATAGAAATGCTATGACATAAAGTAAATACACAGCAAATATTTAGACACCAACAGGAGGCTCGGCCTTCCGATTCTGGGTCTTTTATGCGAAATATAGAAATGCTATGACATAAAGTAAATACACAGTAAATATTTAGACACCAACAGGAGGCTCGGCCTTCCGACTCTGGGTCTTTTATGCGAAATATAAAAATGCTATGACATAAAGTAAATACACAGTAAATACGAAAAAATACAAAATAAACAATAATCCGAGCTCGGATGAAGAGGACGTTGAACTATTTTCACAAATCCGAACGGTGAAGATGAAGAAAGAATTGAGATGAGATTATACACAAAATTTTACCTCGATCCGATGGTCGAATTGATCGAAAACTGAAGAAATACCGGCGGATGAACAGTTCCCGCGCCAGGAACAACTTCTGATTTGGCTGCTGTTCGACCACTTGGAGAGATCTTTTTAAAGATCCGAACGGTGGATATGAAGAAGGGGTTAAGAAGACCCTGAACACAAAAAATTAGCTCGATCCAACGGCTCAATCGGCCGGAAACTCAAGAAATGTCGGCGGGTATACAATTCCCACGCCTGGAACAGCTTCTGATTTGGTTGCTGTACGACCACTTTGAGAGATTTGTTTAAAGATCCGAACGGTAGATATGAAGAAGGGATCAAGAAGACCTTGTACACAAAAAATCAGCTCAATCCAACGGTCCAATCGGCCGGAAACACAAGAAATGTGGAGGGTGGTAGTGTGATGACAAAAAAAAAAATGGAAGAGAGAATATGGGGAAAAAAATGAGCGTGGGAGAGGAAGAAGAGGAAGAAGAAGAAGAAGGAGAAGAAGGAGGAGGAGGAGGAGGAGGAGGAGCTACGGATGATGAGGGGGGGAGTATAAATAGTAATAAAAATAAAATAAAATAATGAAATAGTAATATAATAATAATATAATAAAATATTAAAAAGTAAAAATAATAATAAAATAATCAAAAGTGAAGACAAAATGATTAGTCCCTTTTTCCTTTTAAATGATGATGTTTTCACTCCTTTTCCTTTTAATCATTACTAATATTTTTGCCAAATTCAGTTTTATGATGATCAAAGAACACCTAAAATCAAACCTGAATTTTACTATTTATGAGGTCAGAAAATGGATAAAATAAAAATAAAAATACCGACTATTTTTATATACTTTTGTGACCTCCAATATTATTTTTCTTGATTTTCTTGATTTTCTTTTTCTTTTTTTTCTTTTTTTTCGAAAATATATTAAAAAAAATGAAAATTACGAAAATTATTTTTTTGGTCAAAATGGTTCATTTAGCTTGGCTAAGGTCACCAAAATTGATTTTTCAATTTTTCAACTTTTTATGGATTTTCTATGAATTTTCAAAAAAAAAATAAAAATAAAAATAAAAAAGTTGATCAAAATTTAGGTGTCAACAGGCGAGTCAACGAGTCAAAACGCTTAGGTGGCAATAGGTCATTGGCCCACGTGTCGGTCCAGTCAGCTCGGCCGTTGGGGGCTGTTATGCAAATAGGTAGATCCAACGGCTGAGATTAATCGAGTCTAATAAATGGTGGCCGTCGGATTAGAAATTAGGATAATTCGAAAATGATTTTAATCAGAAAATAAAAATTGATTGAAACGGCGCCGTATGGGTTAGTTAGTAAACGACGTCGTTTAGATTAGTATGAATAGACGGTTTAGATTGAGTCCTAGGTTTTAATCGTGGCCGTAGGTTTTAGTAAGTCAATCAGACGGTCCTGGGCGAGTCTTCTTCTAATCTAGACCGTAGGTTCTAGTCAGACCATCCGATGGATGTGGATTAGCCACGCGGTTCATTAGGGACCGTCGGATTACATCCGATTAAATCGAAAATAAAAAAACATGAGACGACGTCGTTTTAGAGCCGTGGTCCGCGCGGGTTCGGGTCTAGGCCGGGTCCCGACCCAACCGGGTTGGGTCGACCCGGTCCGAATAATATTTTTTTTTTATAAAAAAATCAGAAAATGATTTAAAAAATAAATAAATAAATAAAATCAGAAAAATCTTAGAAAATCCAAAAAATGCTAGAAAATTTCAGAAAATTCCAAAAAAATGTGAACAAAATGTGGAAAAATCCTAGACACTCCAGAAACCCCCAAAAATCGAGGGTTGACCACAGACAACTGATCAACCATATTTTTGGGGTTTCTTATCCGCTCTTCCGAGACTTGACGACATTACCCTTTAGGGGTAAGTCGCCCATGCTGTGTATGCAAGATAAAACCGATAATGCCAAGGTAAGAATTAGGGTCGGGTAGGCGACCAATTCTCAGGTTTGGGTTTTTCGAGTCCCGCCTCTTTTATCAAAATGACGATTTTGCCCTTCAATAGGAAAATCGTCTTTCTTGTCTCAATCGAGTTCTGAAAATTGCTTAAAGTTAGGGTTTGGGTCAAGTGGACGACCAACCCTAATATTTGAGATTTTCAGTTCTCATCTTTGTCTAAAATGACGATTTTACCCCTCTAAGGGTAAAATCACTTTGAAATTCCAGAAAAATCCTAAAAATTCTCAAAAAATAGAAAATGGATTGGATCGATGGCCAATCTTATTTCCCATGTCTTTTGACTTCCTAAATCATCTAAAATGACAGATTTACCCTTTCAAGGTAAATTTTCCCTGAATTATTCAAAATTACGATTCTGCCCCTCATGGGCGAATCATGTCCAAATCACTCATAATCCTTGATTGATATTTCTCTAGGCTAATAGGGCCTCATTAAGGATGCCATGCTGCTTTTATGTGTTTTATCCGCATGTACTGGATCCTTGATTTGTGCATTACCTTTAATGATTGTGAGTGATAGGGTAGTTATTCTCATCTGCATGAACTCCTAGATTTAAGATCTGTACCCCACTCGTCTGTATGAAATCCTAGGATCAGATAAACCATTCAGCTTAGGTACCGAAAGGGCGTCAACTCTGACAGTTGACGTAACTAAGTCCACGAACCCAATTCTCTGGTTCTCGTAGAATCGAATAGACCACTCCCAACTATTCGATAGGGTTTCCGATCGTACCCTCCGCGAAACGATTGGTGGCGACTCCTTGGCATGTACATTTTTCACATGTCACTAGACCACACTGAAGGTCAAACACGTATATCCAGCAGTTGCGATTTGGGTAATGGACCTTGGGAGAGGCCCGCGTCCGATCATACAACATCGGATGGCCCATTAACCCCCGCTAGCCCAGATTCAACCGGCTCGCGAGAGGGTCACGACAATATTCACCCCATCTAAGTGTTAGTTCTAGCCAGGAACAACAGATACAACACCAGCGTTACAAATTCAAAATTGACATGACCCAACATTTATTAATATCTTTATTGAATTGAAGTATTTTGGTATAGATAAGAAACGAAACACCTAATAAGTGCGAGTACAAGTTCACAACCTCATCTATTGTTGTTTCTTCCTATTCCATGCATAACACTCGTCAAACGCTCCGGATTGGGTTTGCCTACAAGGACCCTCGGGCGAGATCCTCCAAACGCATTCTCCGCACATATAAAGGTCCCTTTTCTGCTTATATATATCGAACCACTCCAGCCGACCTGGCCAGGCAAAGCTGCAGTAGTACAACGTCCCCCCGAAGAAATTGGGCTTGAACGAGAATCTCCAGCTACTCGTCACGTGGTGCAACCCGAAATCGGTTTCCTTTGATCTGCAATGCACCGTCAGAGGAGCTCCGGCAGGCAAATTGTTACGGATCTCGACGAAGGTCCTCTTGGCCGCGAGACCTCCTGCCCAATTAGCTGCGAATAGAGAACAAATGAATATGAGGGTAGCCAAGGTCCTCATCGTTAACGCGTCCGTTCATTCGCTCCGGTGCCAACATCGTTCGGGTATTTAAGGATGGAGAACGGAGCAAATGTCGGATTGAACAGAGGAAGGTGGCCGTACCTTTGATTTGTCTAGCAATAGCGGTTGTTTTTTTTTTTTTTGCCACAGGCATGCTTAGATGCTTAAACGGGAAACTAGAAATGATCCGTGAATATTATTGGTTGACTTGATGACTAGGCGGACCGTTTGGCCGACAATAGAAGAGGAGTTGCTCGCTTGCGTGGCGGCAAAAGTCATAGTAAATTTGTGATCACATAAAAATTAGCAGGGTAAAAACTTTTACTAGGAAAGTTTATAATTAGGTTCCTTCAACCTTTGAATTTGATTACCCAATAACTATTTTTTTTAAAAAAAAAATTGACGATTAATGTTGGAGCATGGTTCATACTCCCTAACGACATGAAAGCATGTGGGTCTCGCTCTGTAATGAGAGGTGCGAGGTTTAATTATAGTGGAATCCTCAGCCGGACATGATCCTAATTTAAGGGCGAACCTAGATAAAATCTCGTGTCTCGATTTTTCTTTCTCGGCTTTACTTCGATTTAATAGTGCGCCGAATTCTAACAATTAATGTACTTTTATTAGAGTCCTACTAATCTCTTTAGAGAACTGCTGACATATCGAATGGGGGTGCATGAAATCGTTTCAGAAATAGTATTTCTGTTCCAAACCTATTTCAGAAATAGGTTTGGAACAGAAACTCGTTTGGCAGTGTAAGTGTATTTTTCAATTTCTAAAACAAAAAGTTGTTTCAGAAACATATTTGAAGGAGAAATGACAAACAACAAATTTCTACTTCTCCAAGAAACGGAAATAAAAATCTTACTTTTTCTTAAATACCCGCCGGCCATCGCCGGGCTGCCGACCCCACCATCGCTGCCACCGGTCGCCACATTTTCTAGAAGTAGAAATTTTCAACTATTGTCAAATAAATTTCTATTCTAGGATTAGAAATTTTATGTTGTTATCAAACGCTTTTTTTTTGCTCAAAAACTCATCCAAAAACAGAAATAGAAAAAATTATTTCTGATCAGAAATCTATTTTTGGAATAGAATGATTATCATTCACCCCTTTAATCATCAACTTTTAGACCTCACGTCGACATTACCTTCGTACTTTAACGGGTAAATGACACGGGGACCGTACATGCATTAGAATCCCATACCATTGATATTATTGTCCTTTCTTTCTCTCCATTGCTTTTTTTATATCCACATAATGTTGGCCTAATACCCAAAAAAACCTCAAACTTTAGTATTTGTGTCAATTATATCCAAAATTTTTATTTTTGTATCGATTTTACCGGCCTAGTACCAAAAAGACCCTCAACTTTTACTTTTATCCCAATTCTATCCAAAATTTTTACTTTTTTCCCAATTTTATCGGCCTAGTACCAAAAAAACCCTCAACTTTTATTTTGTCCCAATTTTATCAACCCTCAACTTTTACTTTTGTCCCAATTCAACTCAAAATTTTTACTTTTGTCCCAATTTTACGGGCCTTGTATCAAAAAAACCCTCAACTTTTACTTTTGTCCCAATTTTATCACTGTTAGCCTTCTGTCTATAATCATCGTTAGTTAATCTTACATGACATTGTCACGTCATTAATGAATTACATCTTGGCAAAATTGACGTGAAAAAATTTCGAAATTCTCTTCTGTTTTTTGATAACTCTATATATTGCTGAAAGATATATAATCACTAAAGGCAGCACATTTTGTATTCTTTTTGGCACTCAACAGCCCAAAGAACGGCTAGACATGGAGATATTCTGACGAATTTTTTAAAATCTCGTCGTCTCTGAAACCTACTGTTTCTAAATTTTGAAAATTCATTGGTAAATTCGGCAAGAAAATTAGAGCCACATAGGATTAACTAATGGTGATTATGAACAAAAGGCTGACAGTGGTAGAATTGGGATAAAAGTAAAAGTTGAGGGTTTTTTTGGTACTAGACCAATAAAATTGAGACAAAAGTAAAAATTTTGGGTACAATTGGGACAAAAGTAAAAGTTGAGGGCTTTTTTTATACTAGACCGGTAAAATTGGGACAAAAGTAAAAGTTTTGGGTACAATTGAGATAAAAGTAAAAGTTTGAGGTTTTTTATTAAACAAAAAAATATTTTGAATATAATTGTCATAAATGCCAAAATTGGAGTTTTTTTTAGTTGGTTGTTATTTTATAGTTATAAAGTTGGGTTTTTTTTTTCGACAATGAGTCCTTTTTAAAAAATTAGGAAAATGGGTTAAATTTTTTTTATTTACCAAAACGAGGTTTCAAAGTTCTGCACAGGCCCGTGCTGAGCTCTAACTCCCGCACTCGCCAGTGCGGGAGTCTGACATCAGCATAATGCCTTGTGCGGATCACTCCCACACGGCATATGTGCGGGGTAGCCCATGCGGGCTTTTCAATTTTTTAATAATTTTAATAATTTTATATTTATAAGTTTTTAAATAATTATCAATAATTAATTTGAAAAATTATGAAAATATAAATTAATAAATAATTTTGTTCGCTCGCTCCGCAGCCTCGATTGATCATTCGTTTGCTAACTCACTCGTTCGTTCGCGTCGTGGCCTCAATCGATCGTTCACTCGTTCGTTCGCTCCGTAGCCTCGATAGTTTGTTCGTGCGCTCACTCATTCGTTCGCTTCGCGGTCTCCATCGTTCATTCTTTCGTTCGCTCCGTGGCCTCGATAGTTCATTCGTGCGCTCGCTCATTCATCCGCTTCGCTGCCTCGACTAATTGTTTATTCGCTCCGCGGTCTCAATAGCTCGTTCGTTTCGCTTCTCTTCGCGGCCTCAATCGTTCGTTCGTTCCCTCGCTCGTTCGTTCGCTCCGCGGGCTCAATAGTTCATTCATGCGCTCGCTCATTCGTTCGCTCCGCGGTCTCCATTGATCATTTGTTCACTCCGCGGTCTTGATCAATCGTTCGCTCACACGCTCGCTCGTTTGTTCACTTCGCGGCTGCAATCGTTCGTTCGTTCGCTCTGCGCCTCGATGGTTCAAGGCAAGCCGAGCAAGTGCTCTAAAGAAATTTACGCAAGATATTTTAAAAAAAATTAGAGTGCAAGTCGAGCAAGGGAAAAAAAAAATTACGAGTATGAATGATCAAAGCCGCGAAGCAAGCGAACAAACGAGTGAACGAATGAACGATCGAGGCCGCAAAGCGAATGAACGAGCGAGCGAGCGAACGAACAATCGATCGAGATTGTAGAGCGAACGAACGATCAATCGAGATTGTAGAGCAAACGAACGATCGGTCGGTCGAGACTGCGGAGCGAACGAACGAGCAAGCGAACGAAATTATTTATTAATGTATATATTTTCATAATTTTCAAATTAATTATTGATAATTATTTAAAAAATTATAAATATAAAATAATTAACAAAACAAAAAAATTAAAATGCCTACATGGGCTACCGCGACCCCGCACATATGTTGTGCGGGAGTGAATCGCACAAGGCACTGTGCGGATGTCAGACTCCTGCACAGGCTAGTGCGAGAGTCGGAGCTCCGCACGGGGCCTGTACGGTCCTGTTTTGGTAAATAAAAAAATTCTAACCCATTTTCATATTTTTTTAAAAAGACCCATTTCCGAAAAAAAAAAAAAAAAAAAAAAAAAACCCAAAGTTCATAGCAAGAGCCTTCTTTGGTCAGGTGACATCAACGCAGGATAAAGTCATTTACTTGAGAGAGGAGGTCAAACATTTATTTGTAATAAATCGGATTCATCAAAAATAAAGCGGGCCTCGTTTTTTTTTATTGTAAAATTTTAAGTTTTTTTTCAAAAGGCATTTCATATGTAGGATAAAAAAGCGAATCTGTCTTATTAACATCGTATATTTTCTGGTATACCATACTCGTCAAGAGTAAAATGAGTCTATCTGGCAATAAAAATCTTCCGTTCATAATAAAATTTATTTGTTCATAGTAACTTTTGTAGGGATGATTATTGAAACAGTCTTAAACCTAATTGCAATTGCGCCAATTCAGTCTTAATTTTTTTTTTTATAGTTGAGTCGTAAACTTTTTTCAATTTTGTTAACTCAGCCCGTTTTATCAGCGTCGCTGATGGGATGTCACCTTGGCTAACATGGATATTTTTTAATAATATTTTTTTTTATTGTTTCCTTATTTCTTTCTTTCTTTCTTTCTTACCTACTACTATTGTGGCCGGCGAGGACTTTGCGGCCCCCGACGGGCCTTGCTCAAGTTGGGCGAGGCCTTGGCTGTTGTGAGCGAAGGCGGCCTCGCCCGTGACGGGGGAGGCCATGGCCGGCAAGGCCTTGGCAAGGTGGCCTCATCCGCGGCCACGAGGCTATCATCGCCCTCTGCTAGCAATGGCGAGGCTGGTTTGGGGGCCGCGAAGCTCTCGCCTAGTCGCCGAATCTCGTCGGCCACAGTAGTAGAAGGGAAAAAAGAAACAAACAAACAAATAAATAAGACAATTTATTTTAAATTTTATTAAAAATATTTATGTTAGCACCGGCTGGCAAAGTAGAATGAATTGACATAATTGTAAAAATTTTAGATCTCAATTGATAAAAAAAAAAGTTTAAAACTGAATTGGTATAATTACAATAGGTTTAAAACATTTTTCGATAATTTTCCCACTTTTGTATCCCATTATTTATTTGTTTGGTGGCCAATTAGTGATAAGTCCTATATTTACTAAAAAAAACATATATTTACCATAAACAAATCATACTTATCAATGGGATTAGATCACACTGATCAAGAAATAACTTGTATCTATCCAGTAAGATGTCATATTGTGGTACATAGGATAGCAAATTTTGTTTACTAAGAACTAAATAGTCATTCTACCACAAACAACGTGCATGTATCGCGAATAACTTCTAATTACCTAAAACAAATTGCATGCATCAAGAATAACTTGCATTTATCCAGACTAAATTATGGCTGTGATAAGCAGTGGTAAACTTTATTTTTTCCCCTGGTAAACCCAACTTAGTGAACCTTATTCGTTATTTTCACCGTGAAAGAATAAGTTCGTTTTTCATCATATAAGCCGCTAGTTCGTGATAAAAGTTACTCGTTCTTTGTAAATACGCGACAAGATTTACCATGAGTGAATAAGTCACCACAAAACAACGAGGTGGATCATGACTTATCATAAATATAGTTTGTTCTCCATAAATGCAAGTTATGATCAGGCTTGAAAAAATTGTCCAAAAGTTACTAAACCTATTGCACTTTGGTCGATTTAGTTATAAACATTTCAATTTTTCCAATAAAGTCCTAAATCTTTTGATAATTTGCCAGTTGAGTCTATCTTGCCAATTTTAGCCTGATATCGTTGACATGGACATTGGACGTCCTATGTTCTCTTCTTCTTCTTTTCTTTTTTCTTTTTTTGGACGGGTGAAGCTAATGAAGACAATTTTTGTAGTACTTTAAAAATTTCTAGTTTTTTTAATTTTTATTCTTTATTTTTTTCTTCCTTCTTCTTTTCTTTCTTTCTTTTTCCTTTTTTTGTGCCGGGCCTGATGAGGTTGGACCCTCGCTAGTCACATGCAAGGGCCATCGGCCCTCTAGATGCCCTCATCGGCCACAGGCATCGTCGCCCTCACCAGACTGGCGAGAACTTCGCGACACTTGCACCGCGGTTGACGAGGTCACCGATCATCGCATGTGGTCAGCAAGGGTCGTCGACCCTTGCTAAACTTGATAGAAAAAAAATATATATATATATATATATATATATATATATATATATATATATATATATATATATATATATATATATATATATATATCAACATCAGCGTCGGCCATCCTACGTGGTACCACCGACATCCAAATCAGCAATTTCTGCTTGAAATTGGCCAGATAGACTCAATTGACCATGCGCCAAAAGGTTTCGAACTCAAATCATAAAATTGAAATATTTAGGACTAAATTAGCCAAATTACAATAGTTTCAAGATATTTTTTTTTTGTATAATTTTCTCGATAAGGCTTATATATTGGATCAGGCATAGGAGAATGTAACATCTTAACCTATTGACGTATAAATTGAGTATTCGATCTAAATCAAGGAATTGCTTACTCTCTTTTCTACGTACTAATATCTGCTCTCCTTGCTTCTTAAGGCAACAAAAAACACACTCAATTTTTTCCTGCAAAAAGTCAAATAATAATGTTTTTGAGTTTGAATTTGGGGAACATAAGGTAATGCGCAGTAGGCATAGCCCGGAGGATTCAAAAGTAAAAAATTCGTTGGCACTCGGCTGATTAGTTTCGGACCATTCAATAACCAAACAGCGCATTAAAAGCTCGTAGCACTTTTTGACTTTTCTACCAGCGTCAATTAAGAAATTTTACCAGCCGAATGGAAAGGCTAGAGCCGTTATCTAAATGATTTTTGCAAGAGATTATCCAGATTCCAGTAGTTTCAATGACGATTGAATACATTATTAAGACAAAATATTCGTAAGTGGCAAAAAGGAAAAAAAAAAAACAAAAAAAGAATGCCCGGCGGGGGAAAAAAAAAAAACCGAGACTATTCCTCGTAATTACACCCGAGCTCTGAAATTTTTATTTTGGGCACTTATATCCTTAAACTTATTACAACGGTTCATTTTAATCCTTTCGTTAATTCCGTAAGAATTTAGTCGACGGATAAATAATTAAAAAAATCCACGTGGCATTTCTTGTTTGCTTAAAACCGACAAAGATGGCGAAAAGCATCAAGCGTACTAGCTTTGTAAATTTTAAGACTTAATTACATCACGGCGATAAATTTTAGGACTGTGCGGGTTTTTTTCCAAAATAATTTAAAAAATAAAATATTTATCAAATTAGGTTTGTGAAAATTTTATTTACAAATTTAGGTCTCGCGCGCAAAGATGAGTAGCGGGCAATGCTTGCGCGCTGGGGTAGGCAACGCGCAAGCACTGCGCGCTGCTTATATCAGCGCGCAATGCCCTGTGCACTGCACAGGGCATGTTTTTAATTTTTTTTTAAGTTGTTTAGTTTTTTTTTAGGGTTAATACCACGAAAAACCCCAAACTGGTATACTTGTGACAATTTTACCTCAAATTATTTTGTTGACCATCAAAAATTCCAAACTGGTACACTTGTGACAAATATACCCCAAACTATTTTTTTAACCACCAAAAACCCTAAACTGGTATAACTGTGATAAATTTACCCCAAACTACTTTTTTTTACCATGAAAAATCTCAAACTGGTACACATATGACAAATTTACCCTTTGTTAATTTTCATTAAATTGAGTTAATACCATGAAAAATTTTAAATTGATACACATATAGCAAACATAGGGTAACGTGCACACCCGACAATAGCCACGCGTAATCCAACTTTGCAATTTGACTGTAAAATTTAACGAAAACTAACGGAGGGTAAATTTGTCATAGATGTACCAGTTTGGGGTAAATTTGTCACAGATGTACCAGTTTGGGGTTTTTCATGGTCAAAAAAATAATTTGGGGTAAAATTATCACAGGTGTACCAGTTTGAGGTTTTTGGTGGTATTAGCCCTTTTTTTTATTAAGTTGTTTAGTTGCACGGTACTCAAAAGTGCCGTGCAACATTTCATTTTTTTTATTATGTTATTTTAATCATTTTTATTTTCTTTTTCTTGTTTTCTTTTAATTTTTTTATTATTCAATTTGTTTTTCAATTAATCATTTTTAAAAAAAATCTCGTCGCTCTGCTGTCTCATCGCCTCACTCGTTCGTTCGCTCGATGACGCGCCTCGATTCCGTGACCCCGTCGCCTCACTCGTTCGTTCGTTCGTTCGCTCGCTCACTCATTCTTCTTTTCCCTCGTCACTCCGCGACCTCGTCACCTCACTTGATGACGTGCCTCTGCTCCGCAGCCCTATCGCCTCGCTCATTCATTCGCTTGCTCGTGCAACACGATGATGTGCCCCTGCTCCACAAAAAAAAAAAAAAAAAACAAGTGAGCCGAGGCGCGTCATCGTGTTGCACGAGCAAGCGAATGAACAAGCGAGGCAATAGGGTTGCGGAGCCGAGGCACGTCATCGAGTGAGGTGACGAGGTCGCGGAGTGACGAGGGAAAAGAAGAGTGAGTGAGCGAATGAACGAGCGAGGCAACGGGGTTACAAAATCGAGGCGCGTCATCGAGCGAACGATGAGGCAGCAAAGAGACGAGATTTTTTTTTTAAAATAATTAATTGAAAAACAAATTGAATAATAAAAAATTTAAAAGAAAACAAGAAAAATAAAATAAAATAATTATTAAAATAAAATAATAATAATAAAAGGAAATGTTGCACGGCACTTTTGAGTGCCGTGCAACTAAACAACTTAATAAAAAAAGAAAACTAAACAACTTAAAAAAAAATTAAAAACATGCCCTGTGCAGGGCATTGCGCGCTGCCTACACCACCGCGCAAGCATTGCCCGCTACTCGTCTTTGCGCGAGACCTAAATTTGTAAATAAAATTTTTACAAACCTAATTTGATAAATATTTTATTTTTTTAAATTATTTTGAAAAAAAGCCCGGACTTTGCCATGTGAAAAAGGAAAAATGGATCTATAGGACTCCGTGCTCGATTGTGGTTTTTACTTGTAATGGGGGCCAGTTCATAGTTTGGGCTAACGAAATATAGCACAAAGGATTGGGCCAGGAGTGGCCCAGTAAGCCCAAACGGCAATATCCAAGGCCGCCCACAACAACAAAAGGGCTGAAGAGTTGCACCTGAGCAAGTGTTGGGTCGGGCCGGGTTGGTTTGGGTCAAACAACCTTAATCAACCCTATAGAAAGACACAAAAGCTCATTGGAAAATAGCTAACATAAATAGGCTCCGTTTTTTTTCACGAAAAATGAACCATTTCGAGAAAATATTTTTTTAAAGAAAATAGAAATATTTTCCGGTGTTTGGTTAAAGTTGAAAACGAATTGAAAAATATTTTCCGTTATTTGGTAAGAAAAATCAATTGCCATAGTACATAATTTTGACTATTGTTTTTTTTTAATTATTTTTTCATATTTGTTAAAATCTTTTAATTTTTTTAAGGGAAGTGTACGGGCTGCTGCTCTGGTGCTCGCTGCCGCCGCTCCTATTCGGAGCCGTCTTGCACTAGAGCCTCGGGCTGCTGGGCACGGACGAGGCGGGCGTGGCCGCGGAGCTCCAGCAACGGAGGCTGGGCCTCGGGGCCGGCTGCGGCTGAGACTGGGAGCGGAGGGTGGAGGGATTGGAGAAGAACCAGAGCAGCAGCCTGACACTGTTCAATCTCTCGAATTCACTGTTGAGCCGCAGGCGCTTGCAGGCCCGCCGCCATCTTTGGGGATGAAGGTGCAGAACGCTCTTCTCCAACCAAGGACGCCATCGTTCGTTGCTGTATCTGCTTTGTTTTGCGAGGGGGGAAGAGAGAGAACAGGCTGAGGAGAGACCACGTGGATTGAAGAGAGAGAATAGGGATGAGGGAGAAAGAATTTTTTTGTTTTTCCAATTTCAGAAACTTAGAGTGCGTATGGTAACTGCAGAAACGCTCCAGGGAGAGTGTTTCTGTTCCAAATGTGTTTCCGAAATACTTTTGGAACAGAAACGCGTATGGTTCAAAAATGTTCCAAAAGTGTTTCGTGAAACACTTTTGTGTCAGGGAACACTTTTGAAAAAATAAAAAAAAATTACTTTTGAAACACTTTTAGAATCATCACCCACCGCCGCCGACGCGGCCACCACCCACCGGCCACCACCTCCGGTCAACGGCGGCGGCGAAAAAAAATTATTTATTTTTTTTAACTTCCCAAAGGCGTTTCTGTTCCCAAAAAACGTAGTCGGAAATAGAAATACAAAAAAGTGTTTCTGTTCAAAAACAGTGCCTAGGAACAGAAACGTTCCCATACACACCCTCCCAAATAGGGTAAAAAAAATTTCCCATGGTATTAACTCAACTTAACAAAAACTAACAAATGGTAAATTTTTCATATGTGTATTAGTTTGGATTTTTTATGGTCAAAAAAAATAATTTGGTGTAAATTTATTACAAGTGTACCAGTTTGGGGTCTTTGGTGGTCAAAAAAATAGTTTGTGGCAAATTTGTCACAGATGTACCAATTTGAAATTTTTTTGTGGTATTAACCATTCTCAAAAAAGAAAATCATTTTCTCAATTTTAGAAGGTTTTGTTTTCTGTTGACTTGAAAATATTTTTCATTGACCACTCATTTTCCGCTCCTCCCCAAACATCGAAAATTGAGAAAAATATTTTCCGAAAAAAAAATTCGTGAAACAAACGGACCCTTATTCCATCGTTTAATTTTTCATTGGGATATCACATGTTCATTTTAATTCCCGACTATAGCTTAAATCCTCGATCGATCCGGGCCCCAAGTTTGGGCGAGCAATTTTCTTGCGGTATCTTTTTTTTTTTTTTGTATTGGATAAAGTTCACAGCCTTTTGGGATCAAAGATAGGTAGGCAATTCATACCAAGGCTAAAGGACTCATAAGTGGTGGAGTTTGCGAATATTTCGGGGACCCTTGTTTCTCACACCGGGTACCTCCACGTGAGCTTAGAGAAACCAAAGTGTTATCCGACGACATGTGACTCATGCGCGCGGGATGCGGGGGTTCGGGGGGCAGTGCCCCCGAAACCTCAATGGGTTTGGACTTTAATTTAAATTAACCTGTATGTTGTGGGCTTAATAGAGGTTTAGTTAGGTTTAGGTTTTGGGCCCGTTTATGGCATATATATTTTACTCGTTTATGCTGATCATTGTAATGAGTTGAGAGGTTGTAAACCGAATATCATAGTGAAATCTCTTGAAGGACGTAGCCCTATTCTGGGGTGAACCTGGGTAATCTCGCGCGTCATTCAATTTTTCTTGATTTCTGTGTGATCGTTCTGATTCAGTGTGCGATAAATCCCATCAATAAGGAATTACTTATCAGAAGTTATTACGTCAAGTAAGAACTGAAGCAACGATCTTGTGCTTTTCGAGATATAATATCCTAATTGTTTCACGAGTCGACGAATAGTAATGGTGTCACGATATCGGCTATGGAGGGTTGTTTGTGCTAGGATTAGGTGCGCAAAATAGAGAGTAAATGCGAGAAAGGAAGATCTAGACATAAGTTTTATCATGATTTATCTTTAAACTAGGGTTACATCCAACAAAAGATTTCATTGTAATCAGCACATCACACATTTCTATTGCGTTGTATTTGTGTGCCTGATCACAACATGTGGTATCAGAGCAAATGGTAGATTTTGTGGAGGCCTAATTGCTCCGGTGTTTGGTGCATATCTTAATGAAGGAGTTTGGTGGCCAATTCGGTTTCCAGGTGATAGGCATTGTTGTGTAACAACGCGGGATCGATGGTAGACTTGATGGTTCGGTCTGGAAAAAGACATCGATGGAGATTCGAGTTGAGATATCTTGATGCAGAAAGATACCCGAATTAAGGAGCAATAGACCTAATATTGAGCTCACACACGAAGGGAAGATTTATCATAATAAGCGTGTGAATTATATTAGAAAAGTCTCATATCGGAGAATTTGATAGTATAGAATAGTTAATTATATCGTAGTCGGGTCAAAACTCACTCACTTAAGCTTTTGAGTGGAAATGAGCCCAACTGAATATATCGACAGCTTCGGAGTTGGATTCCTTCTTGGTGATTTTTTTTCGGATGAAAGGTATCGCGTTTCTGTTGCGTGCTCCTAGCGATTTGATGGGTTAGACGAGGCAAAATTTTATGGACAAACAGCTTTGGAACCAGCAAGGGAGCTGTAGAGCATGGGTCAAACTATTTTCTGCATCTTCGGGCGTGGATAAAAATATGAAAATCCCGCTTCCGCATACTTATCTAAGAACAACGAGCCCCGACCGTTAACACTTGGCGACGCTCGGTGTTGGCGGAACACGTTTGTCATCTTGTGAACAAACATTCCTCCGATGTCTGAGACGGCGAGACCTAATTCCCTGTGCTCTCTGCAGTTTTTTTTAACTTGAAAAGGCACGCCATGATTCTGTTCCTTCTTTCTTTTTCTGGTCAACAAGGTTGTCGTAAAGAGCACAGGATAAAGCCACGCCCAAAAATCATCAGTCCTCTGACTCAACTTCTCCCTCCTTTTTGACTCTGTCTCGTCTCTTTCTCCGTTGGTGATGGATGCAATTGTTCCTCTCTGTATATAGCCCACCATCTCAGATCGATCAATCAACCTGACTCTGTTCTTTTCTAGAGGAACGACGTTGGAGGAGATGTCTCGTGTTTCACCTCATGCCAGGGTGTAGAACCGCAAGGAGACAGTCGAGACAGAGTACCCCCCAGGGACATGGCTCAACAGGTCCCTGTTTTCTCCCTTTCTTCTTGGTCTTTTTGTTTTTCATTCTGGGTCTAGATTCTTTGATGACAGTATGTACCTACTACATGCGAATTACACGCTACATTACATTGTTCATGCAATGTCCTTTCGAAATAGCATTTCCTGTTTCTGGTGAATGGTCTGACCTGATCTATCTGTTTTGCAGAGAGAGGGATGGCCTCTGGGGTTGCAGCCAGTGAATGTGAGGGTCGGGTTGGGGAGGAACAACAGGGGACACTCAGCTGGTTCCATATCTTTCAACACCCTGCTGACTGGCTCTCCCACTTCTTCTTCCACTGACTTCTCCTCAGATTTGGACACTGAGGTCAGTGAAAAATTTTGCACGCAACTACACTTCGAACACGTTCCTCATAGCCAAAAAGATGCCATTTTGAGAAGTGGCATAAAGAAGAATGCAGAGGCGATGATATGTTGGAAACGGGTTGTCATGCAAACTTACTTGGGCTGAAAATGCACTTAAATTTCTAATCCATATCTGCTACAAACAGAGTATTTTAGTTTCTGCAAAATCACCTCGTGGCCACAAAATGGAAGATCTCACGTCTGAACAACCTTATGCTGGTCAATTTCAGTTCCTCACCCCAGGAATTCATCCGGGTTTTCACGAATCGGCTAATTCTGGTCAAATTTATGTGAATGAAGGATTTGCGGTTCCGTGATTTTAAGCAAAAATTGGACTAATGAAGCCTTCTCAACAACACTAACCAAACTGCCTTTCCCATCATTCAGTCCACAGGATCATTCTTCCATGATAGGAGCATCACGCTGGGGAGCCTAATGGGCGCTTCCACCATGCTAGAGCTCTCTCGGAGATCGACGAGAATCCGAAGACCAGAGGCCGTCAAGAACAAGAAAAGCTGCAAGCCCAGAATCTGGTTGTTCTCTCTGTGCTCAGGAGTGAGTACAGATGTGGAGAGCATGGACAGCGCTGCCGCTCAGTCGCTCGGCCAATTTCTCGCAGTGGAGAGGAAAGCCACCAACGAATGCAGGAGAATCGGCCAGGGCACGATCGCGTACGGACCGGACGAGATCGTCATAGCCCAGCGCGAGAGCGGGCCGTCGAACTCGCTGTTCGTCGACGGCCGGGTCGCCCCACCTCCGAGAGCGAGTCCAGGAGTGGAGGAGGAAGGTGACGGCCGCGATGGGTATGGAGTGTCTCTGATTCTTTGCTGTGCGTGTGGGAACGGCTCTCGCTGAATGATCTTGGTTCTTGACCTCGCGAGTTGAATTTGTGGTGTGGTGTGGCGATTTATTTGGTGGGAACTGGAAGAGAGAATTTGTGTTGGGGGATCTTTTTCCCATCTCTAGTCCTTGACAACTTGTCGATATTTTTAACTTCTCCTGCTTTCACTTTTACTGTCTTGTTCCACCAAACGCACCGAAAGTTGACAGCAGAGCAGGATTCGCGAGCACATATTTAAAAATTGAAGGTAAATAATGCACGTTAGGCTAAAACTCAAATATCATATCGAATCAATTAAAAATTCAAGAATGATGTTAAAAAATTAGGCCAAAGTTTCAAAAACATTTGAGTCATTGTCTCTTTTTTATAATGAATTCCGCCACGAATTTTTTTTTACGAAGGGGCAGAGGGGGATCGGGGGTTATCTAATGTAAAAAGGACCTACTACGCAACACCGTCGTAGGGGGGTAAATTGGAGTAACTACTTTTCCTAGATAGACTCATCCAAATAAATTAACATCTTAAAACACGCGGCCACTCCGGATTTGATAGAAGGTTAAGAGAAAGATATTGAGGCAGTAGGAAGGGAAAGGTCGACAATCATCCTACGTACACATTGCTTTCCATCATCATCATCATCATCATCATCATCATCTTCTTCTTCTTCTTCTTCTTCTTCTTCTTCTTCTTCTTCTTCTTTGCCCGCGAATCGAACGCTCTCCCCCCTTTGTATACATACTCTTTCGTCCACCTTTGTCACGTCAACAAAACTGAATCAAACTGAACCAAACGGAACAGGTCTTTCACAAGTTTAAGTCATCTACTAGCGTCGTCGAATCGCCATCTATGGCCACTCAATTCGATACTCAGTCTCCGACTGAAAAGAGAGAAGACATTGCTCATTTCATGTATCTTTGACAGCCGACGAACCAACGCCCTCTCTCTCTCTCTCTCTCTCTCTCTCTCTCTCTCTCTCTCTCTCTCTCTCAACCTATCTAGGACCTATTCGACGACCTCTCTACAGCTTCTCCCTCACCACCGAGCAGAGCGGCGGAGGTGGCGAGACGCACGTGTTCAAGGCGGACCTGCCTGGCTGATACGAGAAAGTCACGAGACTTTTGCCTTGATTTGATTGGAGATAGTAGGGGGTAAGCAAAAAAGACCGCTCGGACTGGACCGGGACCAATGGTCCGACTCCCAATTTTAGAGGGATCCGGTCCGGTTTCCGGTTCCTAAAATTGGAACCGATGACCGGGCGATCCGGTTCTTGGTTCTAGGCCTAGGACCGGACCAGCTGGACCGGAACAGTCTTTTTTTTTTTAGTTTTTTTTTAAAGTAAACCTAATGTTTACTTGTTTAGACTTATGGTTTGCTTCGCATATCTCTTTTTTTTTTTTACCTATTTTCTTCGGAGACCTCTTTTCTTGCCTTTCGCGTTTCTACTTCGTGAACCCATTTTTTGGTGCTTGTGATGGACGTAGGTGATAAGTTTGGGATTTAAACTTGACCGAACCAAAACTAAACATTTACGATTTTTTTTTTCGCGAACACCGGTTCCCGATTTAGAGGGTGGCCAGTTCGGTCAGCGGTTCCGAAAAATGAGAACCGAGACCATCGATCCGATTCTCGATTTTTTATGGGAATCAGACCGGATCGAAAATCGTTCACCCTAGGGATAGGTCCTTGGGTTTTTATCCGATTTAATTTAAAATATATATTTACAAAATTAGATTTTAAAAAAAAAATTATCGATTTGGGTCTCGTGCGCTGGGGGAAGGAGCGCGTGAGACCCCCGCCCTGGTTAAAGCAGTGCGCAAGCACAATGCTTTGAACAGCGCGCAAGTGCCGGTGGAAGCAAGCAATTGCTTGCTTCCTTTTTTTTTCCTTTGTTTGTTTTTTTTTTTTGCTTGCTTGCTTGCTTTTTTTTTAGAAGCCATACACATTTTTTTTGTTAGAAGCCACGCTTGCTTTTGTGCAGCAGCAAAAAATTATATTTATTATTAATTTGCAATGAATTTTTTGAGCGACGAATTCTACGACGAACGTATCGTTGGAAATGTACGTTATATATTTTCTGACGAAATTTGCAACAAATATGATGTTTTGTTGCAAATTAGCGAGAAATTTGTTTTCTTCGCTAATTTTCATAGCTAAAATCTTTTTTTTTCAATTATTTTATATTTGTAGACAATTTTTTTTTTGTATTTGTCACAATATGCGGTGAATTTCTAAGCTATATATTTTGCAACAAACGTGCCGCAAAATATATACTTTGAGTCCCACAAAAGGCGCAAACACATTATGAGGCACTTTGCCACGGGTCTTGCGCAACACTCAAAGTATATATTTTGCGACGAAATGTGCGGCACGGTTGTCGCAAAATATAAAGTGTACATTTCCAATGGCACGTTAGATGTCACCGTGAAGCATACTAAGTATATATTTTGCGACGGACGTGTCGTTGAAAATGTACACTTTATATCATGCGACAAACGTATCGCATGAGTTTGTTGCAAAATATGAATGTGTCGCATGACGAAATTTGCGCAAAATATAAAGCGTAGAAATTCGTCGCCCAATTTTATTAGCGACGAATTCTACGACGAACGTGTCGTTAGAAATATACGTTATATATTTTGCGACAAAATTTGCAACAAATATGATGTTTCGTCGGAAAATATATAACGTACATTTCCAACGATACGTTCGTAGTAGAATTCATCACTAAAAAAATTCATCGCAAATTTATAATAAATATATATATATATATTTTTTGGTGCAACAGCACAAAAACAAGCGTGGCTTCTAGCAAAAAAATTTGCATGGCTTCTAAAAAAAAAAGCAAGCAAGCAAGAAAAAAAAAAGCAAACAAGAAAAAAAAAAAAGGAAGCAAGCAATAGTCCACCAGCACTTGCGCGCTTTGAGCAGCGCGCAAACCTTGCGCGATGCTTTAACCAGCGCGCTGGTTTCACGCGCTCCTTATCTCAGCGCGCGAGACCCAAATCGGTATTTTTTTTTAAACCTAATTTTATAAATAATTTTTTTAAAATTAAATCAGGAAAAAAAAAATCCTAGGTCCTCTTCTTGTCTCGTTCGGTGAGAAATCCGGCAGAAATGAAGTTAAGTCAAAGGCAATAGTCGTCATGTTCAATGTTGCACCGTCAATTTCATTGACTTGAGGAGCGTATACGACAAATTTGGCTCTTTCGTCGACCCTGCATTCCTCTTTGACGGTGACCATAGTTGATTTTCAAGTATTGCTTTTGCCTCCCACAGCCATCATACTCTCGCTCGTAAAATGGTTAATTCTAGAGGTGTAAAATGAGTGGGTCGGATCGAGTTCGGGTCGAATCGAATATAGTCTGATCCATATTGATCTATCTAATCCATTTTGACTCATATTTAATGACTCGTACGTGCCCAACCCAATTACAACTGACACATACCAAACTCGACCCGTTTGAAAAATCGATACTACTCGTTTAACTTATTTTAAGCTTTCACCGGTATATGTTATCTGATAAAAAAAAATGCACACTAAATTTTTTTTTTTTAAAAAGCAAATTAATAAATAAAAGTAAAAAATGATATTACTAAGATAATTTGTGCAATAAAAATCTAATGAATTTTGACGTCTAAATTTTGACTCCGCTACTTAATCATTCATTAAATAGATAATTAGAGATCGACTCTGCCCTTTAATTGGAGTAGTGCCAAATGGATTTAAGCAGTCGCTCTATTCTTAATTGAATCGTCAGGATTGAGCCCATCGAACACCCTGAATCTTTGGTCAAACCCAGTCTTCTCTCTTTCCTTCCCTCTCGTGAATCCACGAGAATTGACTTTCGATTTGCTTCTCTCAGTAGGGATCCAATGACGTTCTTAGTATAAGAAGAATATTTCCCGTAGAAGGAAGTTTTGGCCTTGAAAGTGTTGAGAGAAAAATCAAAACAAAGAAGGAAAACAACAAAATAGAAAAGGAAATCAGTCCAAGAGAGAAATAAATTTTTCCTAATCGAGATTAGCAGCTGGGAATGTTGATATTTCAAGGGACAAATCACCACTGAATGGCCGAGATTTTAGTTTTTTGACTTTGGTCGGGCTGGATGGTCCAGATGAATCTCGATATTTCATCGATTTGCTCTTTTGGTTAAAGATGTTTAAATGATTTCAATTACATAAACTGACGAGGCCTACGCTCCGCGCTCAAATTTTTCCTTTTGCAGGTTCTTAGCCACAACATGCACCCTCCTCGACACTACAGCTAGCTCTCTCGAAAAAGCTCACCACAGGGGGCGAGGAGCGGTGCCAGCGGTGGGGGATGGCGGCGGCGGTGGTTGGCCATAGGTGGGCGACGATGGTGGCTAGCAGCGACGGCAGTGGCGGTCGGCAGCAAGAGATGGTGGTCGGCGGAGGCGACGGTGGGCAGCGGTGGTCGGGGGCCTGAGGTTGTCAGCGACGGCTGTCGGCGAGACCGATCGTGGGCGGCTCGTGACCCAACCCGAGTACAGCGATGACTAAACCTTTTGATGGGTCAAAAATTGGTTCTATGTGGGTTACGTATATAACCCACTTTTGACCCATTAGATTTAGCTTCACTTTTTTGGACCCATTTGTCCTAGGCTCTTTAAAAGCTAACAAATCATATAAGACCCGTTTATTCAAAATATGGATAAAAAAAATATGTTATGAACCTATATTGACAGCTCTAGTTTCCATCAATCTCAAATGGATACAATCCATGACAAATTTCAGAAGTATTTGTGTCACTAAAAATTTTATAAAAAATAAAATTAATTTTCATGAAAATTATTTTAAAAAAAAAATAGGTTGTATAAAATTTTCAATTAATTTTCAATAAAATTATTTGCGAATTAGGAAATGTGATTTTTTTTTCAAACGATGAGTCGTTTTTCCTCCAATCTAAAACTTGTTGTTTTTGTGTTAGATCAACGAAGGAAAACAATCTCCGAAAAAGTTTTCCTTGAAATTAGTAGACCATCACCTTAAATTAATCTCCGGTTAAGAAAATTTCTAAACCGGTGCCCCTGATTCAAGTCTCTCCATTTACATTTTGTCTAGCGTCCCCATGGAAATTATTACGCGTATCGACACGTGGATTTTCCCGACCGATCTTATTATTCTCCACGTCATATTTATCTTGAAATCATCTATCGAGTGCGTTCACACCCATATTTACGTGAGACAAAGGTTAATTGGTGTAAATGGATCGTGGGGTTGGTTCCAATTTGGAAATTTGGAATGGTATTTGACCTCTCGTGAAATACTTCGTGTCTGTCATCCAGTTGTAATTTTGAGATTCGTTCTAAACTTTAGTTTCAATGTTATGTACGCTCTTCTCCTTTTTTTCGGATTTAGAACTTTCGATGTGAAACAACTCGGGCCAATTCGAATTGTTTTTTGGATCGGACTGTGATCGACATTTTGAGCTACTTGTTTGTGAGGAAATTAAAGGGGGGAAAAAAATTATATAAACGGTGCCTGAGTTTTGGTTCGATGCGCAGTGTCATCGGCGCTGTAATTTTAGTTTTTTGAATGTGATCCTCGAACTTCGGTTTTGATGATCAGTGCAATCTTTGGACTCTTAAACATTTGTATATGCTTTGGGATGACATTGATAATTTACCAATAGTTTCGAGGTCATATTGAATAAATTGAAAGTTTAACGATGATATTGCATATTTGACCAAAGTTCTTGCCTTTCTTACTTTTTGGGATAATGACATAAATGGCCCATGAACTTTGACATAATGTGCATTATGATCCTTGAACTTTAAATTTGTTCAATGCGGTCCTCGAACTTTATCCTAATGTTCAATATGGTCCCTGAACTTTTAGTTTGTTCGGTGTGGTCTCTAGACTTTTGCTACATGTCCAATATAGTCCCCGAACCATATGAAAATGGTCAATATAGTCCTTTCATTAATTTAATATCCGGGACAATAATGAACATTTTCATATGGACCAGAGACTAAATTGAACATGTACTGATAATTAGGGATTCTATTAAACAAGTCAAAAGTTTAGAGACCAAATTGCATATTGGATTAAAGTTCATGGAATACATGGAACAAATTAAAAGTTCAGTGATCATAATGCACATTGGGCAAAAGTTCGGAAACTATTTATGTCATTTTCCCTTTCTCTTTTTTTTTTTTTCGTTTCTGCCCCTTCTTTCATGGGGAACTTCTAGATTTAGACCAGATTTTTGGAACATTACCGGGCCGAACCGAACTGCTTTCCTCCGCTGAATCTTACTTCTGATCCAAAGCCACTTGGCCCAAAAGTAGCTGAATCTTACTTCGGTTCTACCTTCGCATCACATTCAAATAACTTATTTCCCTTTGGAGTTCCGATCATCCGATCGGTGCCGTTCGGTAGGATACGTAATACAATACTGTCTGTCTTAACCAGTAAAATCAAACATAAATAAAAACTCCGAGAGAGCGATAACAAATCAAGTGAATGAATGGGTTTTTCTTAACAAGTGAAGAGGATTGGATTTCAAAATCAAAACATAGACTAACGAATTAGTATAAAGTCGCAACAGAATTAGACAGGATACGATGTATTGATTATCGAATTTCTTTAGGAAGATTAGTTTCCACCCACGGTGCCTTGCAGATTTACAAACCGTACCTTTTAAGACACAACACTTCGTACCTATTTGTATGAGCACCGTGCAAACAGAGCTCAATTGAATTTTTCCTGGAGCCCGCACACTCAGAGAAAATTAAAGAGAAGAGAGACATTAGGTATTCCTGTCCAAAACGAGGGATAGTTAATTTCAATTTATAGAGTTTGAAAAGGACAAGATCTGAAGAGACATAAACTGCCGCAGAAAAAACTAAAAGGGCGTGATCCGAAGAGACGTAGCTACTTCAGAAAACTAGAAAAGACTGATCCTTAATGACAAAGAAATTTCCAGTATTAACGAATCGCTTTCACTGAGCCATTACCCCGTGACTACAACACGTTCCGTCCTCCCGCGCCGCCGTCCCCTTGGCTAGTTACCAAGTCGACTGTCGGACATTCGAAATCCTATCGCAGTAATGAACAAATCTTACCTTCCTTCCGATGATACATATGATTAATCCCTCCTACCAAACATGCTTACGAGAAGAATGCGTGGTGGGGTCGGGGGAAAAAAAAAAGAGAAAGTTATGTTCGACGCTACATTTCACCTCATTTTGTCCCCCCAAAAACCCAACCCTAAAGCAAATCCAATCTCGTGGAATGAACGGGCCAGCAAGTGCCACGTCATCCGGGCGGACGCTGGTCATCGTGGTCAGACGACCTTTCGTGTCTATCCTTTTGGTTTTTCCACCCCCCACGACAACGATGATCAGCTCCACAACAATTCAGAGCACAGACAGTGAGACAGGACCGAATCGCTGCTCCTCGTATTATGTGGAGGGACGGACAGTTGGACGTCACCGACGAGACGAGACGAGAGACGTCCCCCTTTTCTACTCGTGGCTGTCAGGTCACCGGCAGGTGACGATATCTCCCTATTAGCTAGCTGCCCCATTTGAGGGCAGCGTCTCGCGCTATTTTCTTCGTTTTTGTTTAGGGCATCGAGCTGAGCGGAGCTGTCTTCTTGCGGCGTATCAGTTATCACATGCTGGCTAGTAGCTATAGCTGATCCATCCTCCGCCCGGGCTTTTGCCCGGAATTGCCCCGATCGCGGCTCCTGCCCCTTCTCGATCTATACTGTCGATCACGCCGGTTTCAACGTGACTTTCAGGTCGTTTATCCAGCGAGATGCGGTTTGAGGCGATCATTCGGCATATACTTCCATTTTCAAAAACGTGGTATACAAGATCGCTAGATTTGCTGGGCTTATTTTTCTTTTTTTTGATTGCGTAACAAGTATCTTTAAATTTTCTTATTTGTTCCTCCTCCCTCACAAAGACCACGCGAGAGAAAATAGTAAATATCCTTTTCCGACTAATTGGAGGTGGGTGGTTTTGATGGGGACAAGAGTTTGCACTGACGGTGGATACCTTCCTCTTTTTTTTTTCTTTTTTTTTTCTTTTTGTAACTTCACATTTTCGGCATGGGACAGGAACCTGCACCCCCATCTTGGGCTCCACAAAATGGAGATGGACGGCGACGATTCCTCCACCAACTCCAAGACCGGATCGTGCCACGCTGGATTACGACAACTATCCATCGCCCCCTCACACGTCGACCATGTGCGCGTGCACCGCGGTTCACTCGCCTGTCCGCTTTTAATTTTCTATTTTTCTTTTTGCAATATCTCCGCGTTTTGGTCGAATCTCCCGCTTTGTCCGAGGGAAATCGCGTGAAACAACCATGACGTGGGGCCCACCTCTTTTTTTTTTTTTTTTCCCGTGTAGCGTGATGAAATGAATGTCCGATCAACTTATTAAGTCCGGACATTTAATCTGCCTATGATTTCATATGTTCGGCGAGATTCGTACCAATGATCCCCGAAATTTCAGCCACAAATTCTTCGACCCTCTCACCAATTATGATAAGAAATAATATCACGAAAAACCTCAAACTCATTCATATTTGATAAATTTATCCTAAATAATCTTTTTAATCACGAAAAATCCCGAATCGGTACACATGTGATAAATTTATCATTAAATATATTACTCCCTAAACTAATTTTTTATCGCAAAAAAAATTCAAATCGGTACACATGTGATAAATTTACCCTTTGTTAAATTGGGTTAATATCACGAAAAATGGTAAATAGATATACTCGTGACAAATAGGGGATAAAAACGTCAAACTAATACATCCATGAATTGACGCGTGTCATCAAACTCAATAATTTTATAGTTAGATTTAGTGAAAACTAACGGAGGGTAAATTTATCACAAGTGTACTAGTTCAAGGTAAATTTGTCTCAAGTGTACCAGTTTGGGATTTTTGCGATAAAAAAAGTAATTTGAGGTAAATTTATCACAGATGTACCAATTTGAGATTTTCTATTGTATCAACCCTTATGACAATCTTCTTTACAAAAAAAAAAAAAAAACCTTATGACAATCTTAAAATCGACTTGAGGCTTGGCTTTGACCTCCGCTCAATAAGTTGATGTTTGGAATTGATATCGTCGAATCATGAAAGCGAAGAAGAGCCCCCAGCGAGTGCAACCAATAAGGTACCTAGTTCTCATCTTCCTACTCGGAAGAAGCCCATTCGATGTCTGCAAATGTTTTTGGTGAATCATAAATGAGAGGACAGAAAGAAGAAGAAGAAGAAGAAGAAGAAGGTAAAATGCATTCATAGTGGGGCTCAATATGTGTACCGTGTTGCTACCGGAACTTCTACAATGAGGAAGCACTTCAAAACATGCGAGAAGTACACTCGCAATGTACATAAGAAGCAAAAATTCTTTGCACTAGGAAACAAAAACTTAGCTGGCAAGGCGGGAGATACATGTATTAGTAACGTCTTGCCACGAGGACATTTGATCAAGATCGTTGGAGACACATGCTTGCTCGATTTATCCTTCATGAATTATTTCTACTGATAAATAGAGATTTTTATTATTGCGATCACTTTCATTCGGCTTAACTGAAAAAGAAAAAAGAACAAAATTAGCTGGCTCGAATAAGGACTCTCCAATCGATTGACAGACCACCGACCAAAAAAAGAAAAATCGATTGACAGAGCAGATTCCACGATACAGACATGATAGATTACATATTTCAACCTGGAACCTGAAACCGCCTCGTCATTGACATTTGGCTGTCTGAGATCGGACGACTGGGAGCCAAGCAACCGAAACATTAAGGATGGAGCTGATGTTGGTGTCGGCTCCAGCCGATGGATGAGTCGCTATCGGCTCGGCAGAAATAGAAGGGGTCTATCTTTCTTGAAGCGAGCACACCAGCCGAGGCCAGCTCCCACGTGCCTGCGGGCCACGTGTATCTCCATTTTGATCCGGCGTGGTCCTCCCCCGCTTTTCTTTGCTTCGAGTCTGACCGGGGATGGACGGCTATAGTCATCTCCAACTGACACGTGTACGGCAGTGATTACATGAAGGCGTGTTGCGAGTCAAGCCAATCTCCTTATCTGATCTGGACCTGATTTGCAATTTGTGAAGAAGAAAAATTATTGGTCCTCGTGTACCTCAGCCGTCAGGACTGGTCAGCAATAGCATGTCCCGTATCATGGCTCATCCGGACAATTTGAAACCTGGGATCCTCGAATCGGATTCATTTCAGCCGTCGATCGTGTTCCTTCGTATGATCGAGCTCACGCGAGACTCACGTGAGAAGTAAATTTTCTCTACCACAGTGACACAGTAATAAACTCTCACGTGACTAATTATGCATGGTCGTCCCCCTCATGTAGAAGACTAGCTAACTCAAATACGAAAAAACTCTCGAAGTCATCTAGAGTCCACAAACAAAATACCTCGAAACAAAGAACAAGGGCGGTATTTAGGCAGAACGAGGCTGACTAGTCGACTCGAGTCGGCGAACTCGGAATTTCAAGTTCGACGCACTCGACGGCACCTCCCGAGCACACCTAAGAAAGAAGAGGTGGCCTGAAACCCCACCGCCGCCGTTCATACAACATATCGAAACCAACCATATCGATGTTTCAGGCCCACGAGATGCATAAATGCTGCAAACCGGAAGAGGCAGTTGGATCAACGTTGTTTCCCCACATCGATGTTTCATCCCCTTTTCTTGTCCAATCGTCGTCGATGTCGAGCACTCAATGGGCTAATTAAGTCCCAACTTGTGTGTCCTTCCAACGTGGGCGTGCCCTAGGTTTACATATATAGCGCGCGGTCTTAGGGCAAATCAGGCTGGACCACTAATTTGGGAAGGGCATCGCTAGGTGGGTGAAGCCGTCCTTATGCGAAGGATCTATTGTGCATGCCTAGGACCTACGTCAGAATAAGTTCAATTATTGCCTCGTTGACTTAAAAACCAAAAAAGATGTAAGAATTGATGTACATGTATCATAAAAGCATAGGAGCAAGCAACAGTTCCCTCTCGAGCCAACGTAAAGCGAGCTCGATCTAATGAACTTTGTGCAATAGTTTGGCATGAGACTTAGAAAAAAAAAAAAACGGATGGGGCTTATGACGGCGGGTCGGAATTGGGGCATTAGGGAGCGGACTGGGTGGTCGCACGTGACTGATCTTCTGGTGGGAGATATTGGGAGAATGGCTCCATCTTAGTACCGAACCAGTGATTTGAGCAACATGTGCACCCGTGCTTTTAAGTAGTGAAGAGATGGACTTAGCAGCGTGGATTTATATCCCAAAACCATAAAGAATTCCTCAGTTTAATGACCTACAAATCTTGAACGATCTGGTGACTATAGTTACCCCATAACCAACGCATAAACTTCACTTGTACTCGCAGTTGGGTGAGCAAAAGAATCGGACCAAATATGAAAACGCCTGGTTCTTGATGGTTCCCGCTACAACAATTAAATATCGATTCAATTCCAAGTTCTACGCGTGGATCCACACATATCTCTGTTTTCAACTTGCTATTGCAGTATTCAAGGGTTAACGATAAGCGTAAATTTCTCACTCCTCGTGTTGGTGGTTTATTTGCAAAAAACAAACTAAGAGATGCATTGTCCCACATCGAAAAGATATGAGTGCGCACGTGGACTAAATTTGGCGCAAATCAATAATTACCACTATTTTCTAGTGAAACAGTACAACTATTCACGAAGGATTCTGACGACCTTTGAAATTGTGCGTCTATTCAATCAACGGTTGTTTTCTAAGGTACTCTTACAACCTTTCGAATGTTTGTGTCTCTTCGAAAATAACTACCGATTCATACATGAAAATGTATGATTGAATAAACTATTTGGACACGAAGAGTTGCACGAGAATTAACTATTTTTCGGACGCGAAAATGTGTGTTCATTCTCATTTATATATTCAAGTGTTCTGTTTATTTTCAGAATCATTCTTCGACTTCATTCTTCCAATTTTCGTTATTTCAAAACAAGAGAAATACAGCCACTCTTCCAATTGTTTCCTAGAGAGACCCTGAAGAAATATCAGAATTACTATCTGCTATTCTCGTTGAGACTTTATTGTATCCTGGAGGATATTTGCCAGAAACCATTAGCAACGTTGTGGGGCGAATAAATCCTTAAAGTGAGTGATTACACGCCTCAAAGTTTGATTCTATTATTCATCCCATTTACGATGAAATTTTCCAACACCTTGTTCTTGTGGTTTATGTCCTGATTCAGTAGTGTTCCTTGTTAATTTGTTCACTCATAACCAATTCATGGACCCGCTTGGGAACTAGTGGACGGTTTCGTTTGGGCGGTTCCCAAACCCACCTTAAAATCGATCACCCATAACTCGTATTATTCGCGGGTCAATATTTTCATTTTCCTTTTTTTTCTTTTTTAATTGTTTTTCGCTCTTTTCATACCTTTTTGCATTATGTGTTTTTTTCACTTCGATACCACATTAGCCTCACGTGCGCTCAAGGTATATTTTAAAATGCCACTTGCAGGTTTTCGTCACTCAAATGGGACTAAGTTGACACTAGTACTCAATAGCACAAGTTAGATGAGTTTTAGGATTTAATTGCACTTTTACAAATTTCGGACCTAATTACAATCTCGTTTCGAGTTTTAAAATTTATTGTGCACTCGTCCCAAAGACACTTATATAATAAGTTTGTGGGCAGAGGACGACCGGCTTGAGCACAGACGAGATGGCCCGACTTTAGGCCTGCCAGAAGAGCGCTTTAAACCCTTGTGGCTTGGACAACGACGTAGGCTGGCGGATTCGGCAATCAGGTTTAGCTGTGATCGTATTGACTGATACGGATTTTAATCGAGAATTGCTTCACCGTGGCAACCTAATACCCAAAAAAACTTCAACTTTACCATTCATGACAATTATATCCAAATTTTTTTTATCTCATAAAAAATCTCTAACTTTTACTTTTGTCTCAATTCTATCAACCCAGACCAAAAAAATCCTTAATTTTAGCATATGTCATAATTATATATAAAACTCTTTTTTTTTTCTCATAAAAAATCTCAAACTGTCAGTTTTATGGTAAAGTTTGAGGTTTTTTTTTTTGGGTATTAGGCCACCATGGCCATGGTCCATGGGCATCTTCTAACTATTAATGCTTTATCTGACCCAAAAGAAAAAGGGTTAATATCGCGAAAAATCTCAAATTTGTACACTTGTGACAATTTTACCCCAAATTATTTTTTTGACCACCAAAAATCTCAAACTGGTACACTTGTGACAAATATACCCCAAATTATTTTTTTAACCACAAAAAACCTTAAACTGGTATAACTGTGATAAATTTACCTCAAACTATTTTTTTTTACCATGAAAAATCCCAAACTGGTACACATATGACAAATTTATCATTTATTAATTTTCGTTAAATTGAGTTATTACCACTAAAAATTTCAAATTGATACACATATAGCAAACACAAGGTAATGTGCACACTCGATAATAGCCACGTGTAATCCAACTTTGCAATTTGACTGTAAAATTTAACGAAAACTAACGGAGGGTAAATTTCTCACAGCTATACCAGTTTGGGGTAAATTTGTCACAGATGTATCAGTTTGGGGTTTTTCATGGTCAAAAAAATAATTTGGAGTAAAATTGTTACAGATGTACCAGTTTGAGGTTTTTGGTGGTATTAACCCAAAGAAAAAAATAGTATCAATGCTTTGAGCGTCAATCTAGTACTTATTTCCGACCAAAAAAAAAATATAGTACTTGTTCGGCTGTTCCTCGCCGAGCCGCGTCTCAGTGGCGCGTGCCATGCCAAGAAGGCGAAGCCGAAGCCAGTCGAGCCAAGCCGCCGCAGCCCTGCCTGCCTCACGTCCTCATCATTTCTCCAACAAAAAGTAATACATATATATGTGTATATAGACACACAATATCAAGAATACGGCAAAATTAGTAATTCAACTTGAATTTATTTTGCGTAAATTTTTTGATTTTAAAAATATATTTATTTAAAGAGTAATATCTTATATGATTGAAATAATTAGCCAATAAAAAAATCTTCATTATCAACAAGAATTTATATCTAAATATTTTTATGGATGGAGAAAATGTATTTTGTTTGTTCAATTTTATAAGCGATACAAACAACTTATTTTAAAAGGATATTTTTTAAATCGAAACAGAGCATTGGATTATGTATCGGTATATCTAGTAACGGTAATATAATAAATAAGGTTACTCCGAATATTCAATTGATGCATTTTTGTAAGGATTAATATCACGAAAAATTCTAACCTAGTACACTTGCTGTAAATTTTTCAAAAATTAATATTCGATCACAATAAACTCCAAATTGATACACTTATGATAAATTCACTCAAAACTATTTTTTTTACCATGAAAAATGTCAAAGTGGTACAATTGTGACAAATTTACCTTAAATTATTTTTTTGACCATCAGAAACTTCAAATCGGTACACCTCTGGTTTCGTTAAATTGAGTACTACAAAAAATCTCAAATTAGTATACTTGTGACAAACAGATGGTATAAATCTTAAACTGGCACACATTTTAATTGTCACATGTCATCTAAGTTAGCAATTTATATGTAAAATTTAACGGAATTTAAATTTATCGTAAGTGTACTAGTTTGAATTTTTTGCAATAAAAAATTAATTTGAGATAAATTTGATATACAAGTATATTAATTTATAATTTTTTATTATAAAAATATAGTTTTAGGTAAATTTATTTATCAGTTTATTGTTTTTTATGATGAAAACTAATTTGATATAAATTTCACAAATGTACTTCGTTGTATTACCCTTTTCATAAATAACGTGAATCCATGGTGCCAGCTTTGCGCAGCTTATATAAAATACGCTCTCCTCTGCTCTACCTCCCTCCCTCCCTCCCTCTCTCTCTCTCTCTCTCCATATCTCTCACGTGGAGTACGCACTCGCTATGGCGACCTCCTTCTCGAGGATCAGCTCGCGGACTCGCAGTTGAATCATCGACGCCGCCGGCGCTTGGCGGCCTGGCCGGTAAAATCTGCTCGCGGCGGTCATGGAGCCCGGTAGGGCGGCGCTCGCGGAGAGCCTCATCGAGAGCGTCAACGAGATTGCCTCCATCTCCGACTACAGATGCGCGGTGAAGAAGCAGTACTGCAACCTCGTCCGGCGGCTGAAGCTCTTGATCCCGATGTTCGAGGAGGTTCGGGAGTCGAAGCAGTCGGTCGGCGAGGGAACGGCTGGAGCACTGGCCTCGTTGGAGGAAGCTTTGGATTCGGCCAAGGATTTGCTTCGTTTCGGGAGCGAGGGGAGCAAGATTTACATGGTTTGTACGTGGCTTTTCGTTGGCTCTGATGCTATTCTATAGTGTAATCAATGAGCGCACGTTATTGTGTTTGTGTCCTTAATCAGTTCGCGCAGTCATTACTGTCGATTCACTCGATTTGGAATCGAGGCAAGCGCTGAATCTGCTGATGCCGTAGCTGGAGTTAGTGCTTGCCGCTAGATTTAGGGATCCGCTCATTCGCTTGTTGAGATCCTGAGAACAACTGAATCACGTCGCTCGTAGTCGCGATTTTGAAGCAATCTCATGGCCGCAGGATATGAAATTAGGCAACTGATGGAAGTAGCTGCATTTGATCCAAACTCCTGGCTCTGCTTGTTCTTTTGCAAGCTATGGGGCTATGCAGATTAAATTCGTGATTTCGAATTTGTGAGCTTTCATTTTCAGTCAACACACTCCATCTCTACCCCATTTTATTGTGCTCCTGTACCTCGATCCATTTAATAGCAATCTGTAGACAAAATTTACTGTGTGATTTCATTGCGGCCACTTTATTCTTGAATCTGTCGTGTGGTTATGGCAATAATCATTCCTACTTCCGGTATTCCATGACTGTGACGAGCTCTTAGGTCTTTTGTCATGGCACTACTGAGCTCTGCTCATTGGGTTCTTGCTGTTATTTAGCTTCGATCTTTCGTGCCCACAGGTCCTAGAGAGGGAGCAATTAATGAGCAAGTTTGATGAGGTGACAGCACATATTGAACAAGCTCTAAGTGCAATTTCCTATGAAGAACTTGATATATCAGACGAAGTTCAGGAACAGGTAGTTTCCATTCACGCAAGTTTCCGTTGCCAGTAGCTACGCACATCGTTAACTAGCAGTGCAATTTAGACTTATCATCCTCTGATCTACCATAGTTTCTTGAGCGTCAAGAGTTCATGTATCCTCGAGTTCTCTTCTAGGCCTTATTATGACGCTCAATGTCACAAGTATGGACCTTATAGACCTCGTCAGATATTGCCAACCCTTTAAACCAATGATCATCTTGTGCTGATATTCACACTGATTTCTTTGTCCAGGTTGAGCTTGTTCTCGCACAGTTTAGAAGAGCCAAAGGACGGACTGATCCACCGGACATGGAACTATATGGAGATCTATTGTCCCTTTATGAGGGCAATGGCGAGGCTGCAGATCCAGCTGTCCTAGGTAGATTGACTGCGAAGTTGCAATTGACGGAAATAACTGACCTTACGCAGGAATCTCTTGCTCTGCATGAGATGGTTTCTGCTAGTATTGAAGATCCAGGGAAGAGCATTGAGAAGATGTCGATGCTCTTGAAGAAAATTAAAGATTTTGTTCAGACAGAGAACCCTGAAATGGATCCTCCTGCAAAAGTAGAAGGCTCACTGCTGCGTTCAGCTGGAGAAGCAGCCGCTGATGGAAACCACAAAGCTCCCGTTATCCCCGACGATTTCCGCTGTCCAATATCGTTAGAGTTGATGAAGGATCCTGTCATTGTTTCGACAGGACAGGTAAATGATGCACAATCTTTTCTCTCTGTGATGCCCTCAAATTCGCCATGACTGCGGAGCATAAAATTAGGATCTAGAATCTCAAATGCCGGTCTCACCCTCTTTAATTCTGTTCATGTGACCATAAATAACAAGTATTCGAGTTGGCATATCACATTCGCATTTTGTGTTCTGCCTCAGGTCCTGCCATTAGAAGAGCAAATTAGAAACTCTTGTTTCCTTATGTCATTCATTGTGCTTGCTTAGCGTAGCCTTAAATATTTCGAGTCATACCAGAAAAAAATTCATCATCTTTGTTCATCTTCAATTCAATTCAAAATTGAAGATACACCCAATTCTTTTACGACAGCGATGTGCCTATGGCTTTTTCCTCTGTCCCTTTCTCTCTTTTGACTAGCAAGAGTCATTTGACTTAATCCCCATCTGTATTTATACATTGGCATAACCATATGCCTGTCATATGTTACACTATACATAGAATGATCCTCTTTTTGCCAGTGCAGACCTATGAACGCTCTTGCATTGAGAAATGGCTGGAAGAAGGGCACGGAACATGTCCAAAGACACAACAAACCCTCACCAGCACCTCCCTCACACCGAACTATGTTCTGCGCAGCCTCATAGCTCAGTGGTGTGAAGCAAATGGCATCGAACCGCCTAAACGTCCTGCGAGCTCTCGCCCTAGTAAAGCTACTTCTGCCTTCTCCCCTGCAGATTGTACAAAGATTGAAGTTCTTCTCCGTAAGCTAATCTCTGGCATCCCCGAGGAGCAGCACTCTGCTGCCGGTGAGATCCGCCTTCTTGCGAAGCGCAATGCAGATAATCGCGTTGCCATCGCTGAAGCCGGCGCAATTCCTCTCCTAGTAAGTCTCCTCATAACACCAGACTCGCGCACACAGGAGCATGCCGTAACAGCTCTTCTAAACTTATCCATATGCGAAAACAATAAGGGAGCCATCGTCTCTTCGGGAGCAGTTCCCGGTATAGTTCACGTCCTGAAGAAGGGAAGCATGGAAGCACGAGAAAACGCGGCAGCCACCCTTTTCAGCCTCTCAGTCGTGGATGAATATAAAGTCACTATTGGGGGCTCGGGCGCAATTCCACCACTGGTAGCGCTTCTAAGTGAAGGTACCCAAAGGGGGAAGAAAGATGCTGCGACAGCACTTTTCAATTTGTGTATATTCCAAGGCAACAAGGGAAAGGCTGTGAGGGCCAGTATCGTGCCCACACTAATGCGACTGCTCACCGAACCTGAGGGTTCTATGGTGGACGAGGCCTTGGCCATATTAGCAATACTTGCTAGTCATTCCGAAGGAAAGATAGCCATCGGAGCTGCCAAGGCGGTGCCTATTCTTGTCGAGTTCATCAGCAGAGGTTCACCGAGAAACAGAGAGAATGCAGCTGCGATTTTGGCGCATCTTTGCTCTGGAGATCAGAGACATCTAGAAAAGGCGCAAGAACTTGGAGTGATAGGTCCACTCAAGGATTTGGCACAAAACGGGACAGATAGAGGGAAGAGAAAGGCAGCACAATTACTCGAGCGAATGAGCCGGTATGTTGAGCAGCAGAACAAGCAGGCTCAGGCGCAAGCTGAAGCCGATGCTCAGATTCACCATAGACAGCCTCCCTCTGAAAGAGATAGCTAACTGTTTATACAATTTTTCGTTCTCTCTCCTCTTCGGAAAGCCAGCTTTCATTTTTCGTCGCAGGTGGGAAATCACCTGGCCATTTAAGTTCAATTCTTTTGTTGGTCCGTGGCAAGGACTGCATCTTTCTAACAGTTTGCCGGAAGAAATGTGGCAAAAGGAGGTGGCGCTGAGCCGATAGGGAGATCGAGTTAGGCCTCCGATATTTCTGACATCGTCGTCCTGGAAAAGTTTTTTAATGGAAGAGATGTATGTCTACAGAACAAACTATTTGACTCGCAAATGTATCCCACGTTGTGCCCACGACCGGCTACTCAACATCCATCTTTTACTCTGATTAAAAAAAAAAATCCATCTTCTACAATTTGGTTGAATTCTCAACCTTCTACTAAAGAGTTAAGACCGTCTCTATAAGACACGGTCGGACCAGAGTTGGTAGACATCACATCCCCCACAAAAAAGATTTATCAAGTTCAAGAATATACACGCCGGCTGTCGTGAAACTCCTTACCGTCATTTATTTCAAATCGAATTCTACTACAGGTTGCGAGGCACTGCTTCAAGATTGCCAGCTACGTCGATGAACTGCTACATGAGTTAGAACTCGCACTCTAAACAGTTTAAGAACCCCAACCATTCCTGATAATGACGTACTCCTGTTAAATTATGAGTTTCCTAAGATATAAACTTAAACCAAGTGAAACGAACCAAGTTTCAAAAAAATTTCAAAAGCTGAAACAGAAGCGGACTTGCCGAAATGTTCAGACCAGGCACTGACTCATCTTCTACTCGGCCTCTTCAATTGGAAACTCTTATCAATTTCACCCAGCAGCTATACACGACTGACCTACTTCCTTCCCCAGTTAAGCCTCTGCAGGTGATAATTAATGCTTCCCCCAACCTTTCTGTTTCTTCCACTCTGAATCAAACAAGAGCCAAAAACATAAGTGGGGTTCTGCTTACACATATGTTCATACAGATATGGGGCTCACAATCGTGAACACGAGTGAGCGAGAGACAGAAAGTGAGAGGGGAAAACGGGTTGAAAAGGGCCTCGGCATCATCCCGTAAAGGCGCAGCAGCTCTATAACTACAGTGCATTTGAAGCTGGTACATGATTATGACGCCTGATGACCACAATTTTGCTAAGAGAACATAGAAACTCTAAATTGAACAGAGCAATCTAAATGTCATTCAGACAAGCACAGCCACCAAAACAAGCTAAGTCAAAATCCAAAAAGAATATTCCGCCGACGGGTAAAAGCTTAGCTAAGGCACTGTAACATTAAATCAACTCCCAAACAAAGCACTGAGGATGTCCGCACCATCATTTCACATTTCGTTACCAGTTCAAAAAAGTATTACGTGATTTAGTTTGCTCATGTAGCATAGTATCAAACAACGTCGCTTAATCTATGACTTTCTAAACAATTTCCAGCATCATTGAGGTTTACATTAAAAGAACCTTAACCTACATATACACAATAGCTCCGAGGTACTTGAATCTACAAAGTAATAAAGTCTGCTTTAATTACCAGATGCTAATCAGCTAATAGATTTCTTTTCCTTTTTTTTAAAAAAAATAAAAAATAAATCTCTTTGAACATAACCTGCAATACTTCCTTCGCTCAAACAATGAGTAGCCCAATTCAACAAGTGGCTCATCGGGTTTCCAGATAAAAATGATCCGCATTGGCAATATGTGAACTATTCTAACAAATGAAATTCATGGGTGCAATATCCAACAGGACAAGCAAAGCAAAATCGTTTCTCAAGAAAGATTAAGCTATTGAATTAATCTGTATTTCACTTGGTTAAAAACACAAGAATGAACAAATATCTCCACCAAAATTCCAACAAGACAAGAGCTTTCAATAGGAACCCATCACAATTCAGCAAATCTCTACTTCCGCATGCAAAGGGGAACACCGTCAAAGATCGAGCGCACATGATCCTAGAGCAGACAAGCGTTCTAGAGATGTCTAATTTCATCATTTCCTCGAGGAGCTTCAGATTTGAAAGAAAAACAAGTAGCATGCTTCACAGTGGAACTCATTATACAGAATTGATTCTTGCACTTAAAACTCTTCTTAATCCCTCTTCTTTGCGAGGAGACGAGCTGAGAGCAGAGAGACAGAGGACGAAAAACTAAGTTAGCGATTTGGGGCTCCTGAAAGATTGAAATTTTCCCACGTTACTCACGGACACGCGAGTCCTCACGTGTCCGTTTCATTGACTACGTGTGGAAAATTTGGGCACGCATTGGCCGCGTGTCGGACACCGATACGTGTCCGACAAAAACCTCCGAAAGAGCGTGTCCGTGCAACATACGTCCTCGGGCTTCGACCGGACCAGGTGAGACTAAGCTCTGAGAGCTGAAGTGATTTCGGTCCGACCGTGGCTTGAGCATTCAGGCCCAGCCCGCCTGGATCCGGGGTGGCCCATTAGATCCTAATGGGAGAACAAACAATTTAGAATGAAACAGCCCGGAAGGGCTGAAAGCGGGCCGGGCTTTTCAGAATTTAGGCTAAAAAAAAGAAGACCGGGCCTCGGGCTTATGGGCCCTACTGAAAAGCCAGACCGGGTTGATTTGGGTTGTGCCAAGCCCAAATTTCAGCCATTTCTTCTTCTTTTTTCAAATTTTTGAATAACGAAATTCACTCTTGAGAAAATTATTTTCTTTAGCTCGGATTACTTGTGATTAGCATATAAAGGAAATAAACCTTGAGTTTAGGCGAATAACGATTGCGGTTAATCATGTAGCCGATGTATAGGATACATTATCGAGTTAAAAAAGTTTTTAAAATCTAGGTTCATTTGCCCTTTCCCTTTTGGGTTCTTAAGTACATTAAACTAATTCTATAAATTTTCGGTCAAAAAAATTAAGTACGGAATTTGAATTTTAAGAATGTCAATTTGCCTAGTAAAGTTTCTTACGTTGCAATTCCAAAATAGAATTGGTCTCAAAACTAAAATTTTGTGTGTTTCTCAAAGCGTGAACTGGTATAATCAACTAACCCTAAAATTCCGAACGAGTCAATTGGGGGCTTCGGAATGAATGGTGAACAGAACCTGAAAGGATTTCATGTCTCTTTTAATTTGAAGTTGTTTAAGGCGCATTTATTTTGCGAAAAATAAATGATTTAAAAAATATTTTTGTTAATAGGATAGTTTGTATCGCTTGAAATAATTAATCGATATTTTTTTTTCATTACCGGCAATAATTTACGTCTAGATATTCTCATGAACGACAAAAAAATCTTTCGCTCATTTATTTTTGTAAGCAATACAAGCGATTAACAACCACTTTTAAGAAAAATATTTTCCAAACCATTCATTTTTAAAAAATAAAGAGTCTTGGGTAATCCTGTGAAACTTAAAACCTCGTTGGAGGCGAATTTACAGAATTGCCCAGCATTCAGATCCCGAGCTCGACTAGTCTCAATGCAATGCATTTATTTTCGTATTAAGCATGAAGTCATATTGGTTATTATAGTGACCTTCGATCAAAGTGAAAAAGAAAAAAAAAACTGCCTTAATGGTTGTGAAGTGGCGCTACGAGAGTTGTTAACGAAAAAATTAAGATGACAAGTCGCAAATCGAAATGCCGTGTTCACGATGTAATTAGATGATTTCGTCAATCTTTCAAATTAGACATAGATACAAATATCACCTTAAACTAGGACTACATCCAGCAGAGAATTCCACTATAATTAAAACGTCGTATCTCGTTTTACATCACTTAATTACAAGAGAAAAAAGAGTATATATAACAGTAGTTATTCATGAGCTCAAGCCCAAATTACTAATGAAGAATTATTGGCTTAAATCGTAAAAGCCATTTAGTGTCTAGGAAGTGCTGCCGCCTTGAAACCCCAACCGGCCGAGTAATTAGATTGTTCAGTACTTATTTACTCACTCAACAAGACAACAAGTAAGGCCAGTGGATCATTCTCAAATGATTCGACTCCAAATTAAGACCCTCTATTCTACATGGTCTGCTCCGTTGATATTGTGCTCGAACTCAAACGGTAGGGGTGAGCATGGTTCCCGGGTAGAACCGAGAACCGAAGAACCGAACCGACGGTTCCGGTCCGGTTCCCGGTTCCAACATGCTAGGGTCCGGTTCCCGGTTCTAGATTTTTAGGAACCGCCGGTTCCGATTCCTGTTCCAGGTTCTATCCTAGAACCGAATCGGAACCGGAACCGAAATTTCTAAACAGTAAACCCTAGGTTTTTAGTTTTTAATTTATACCCTTTCGTCTTTCCTCCTTCCTCCCCGCCTCTTCTTCTTTTCCTCCAATGCTCCATGCCTGACGCCTCCTCCTCCTCCTCTTCTTCTTCTCTATTCTCACTTTGTCCTCTCACTCCCCAACCTTCCCACCCTTTCCTTGCCGTCCACCGCCACGTCCTTGGCACCCATACCTCCGACGGCGACCTCCCTGGCCTCTCAGCGCCTTCCCTCGACGACGACCTTCCCTCGATTACTGCCAAGTCTGGTGCTGCGCGCCGTGCTCATGGATCTGGGGCCTGGGACCATGGACAACGTCAGATCTGGACGGTAGGGAAGATCTTCCGGCCAGACAACCCCACGATCGGCCTCCACGATGAGAGGCTGAGGATCCGCATGACCCCAAGGTCTGGCTCCTCCAGCTTCAGCAGCCATCGCACGGGATTGGAGGTGGCTCTGTCTGCCGGCGTGTCAAGGGTGTAGATCGTGCTCTCTCGGAGGAAGAGGCCGGCCTCTTGAGTTGGCAAAGGGAACCGCGGGCCGACATGGGGAACGAGGGGCGGAACAAAGAGCACATGCTGCGGAACCGGAAGACGTCCATTCGATTTTGGAGCCGACTGCCGATCATGGAGAGAAGCTCCAATGGGAGATCGAACCATGGGCATTTCCTGCTTCCCTCCATGTGAGCTCCTCTGTTTTCTGCTATTTCCTTAACCATGGGCGTCAGATCGAACCGAAAGATGTCCATTAATCTATTTTTTTTTTCTTGCTACAGACGGCGAGTGATTTTGCAATTGGCAATCCATCTTTCTCTTAGTGTCGTGTCGGATTCCCGTCCATTTGGAAGCTTCTTGAACTAGTTTTGTGCTATTTCTAGTGACTGATCTTTGGGAAGGATTCGGGAGTCATGAAGTTGATTTCGGTTTGTGGATGTTGTTCACAGAGTCAGTGATTTAGTGTGGAAAATTATGTTATGGGCAAGTTTCGTGCTTATCATCGGTTTAGTAAGCAATTTTTAGCGCAAATTGTTACTAGCTATATGTTCGTTTGTTGAAATCACTTTCTCAAGGTATTTCTGGCCTTCCAATGTTGTTTTGCCTGCTGATCATCAAAAGCATTTCTGGCCGTCCAATGTTGTCATGGGCGAGTCGTGTAGTTGGGTTCGTGTATTTTGGTGCAAGAGATTTGTATTGATAGGTTCTCGGGTACCCCGGAACCGGAACCTGTGACAGGGTAGGTTCCAGGTTCCAGGATATAGCGGGTAGGTTCCAGGTTCCAAAAAATATGGAACCTGTACTAGCGGGTAGGTTCCAGGTTCTTGGCGGAACCTACCCGGAACCTGGAACCGCTCACCCCTATCAAACGGCACAAACCTCTGCTCAAGAATAACTTGCTTATCAGAACTCGTCATTGAATAATTTATAAAACATCTTCCTTCGACCACACACACACATATATGATGGAACTCTTTCCTATTATAAAGTATTCAAAATATTTTTTTTAACCGTCATCTATGGCCGAAGGAGCGACAGGAACGAACACGGCCTCCAGCGAGGACAGAGTTTGCATTAGGGGTGTCAAAAAGGCCCGGGCCAGGCGGACCGACCCGGGCTGGCCCGACGCCCGAATGTTTTTTAACATAAGTATTTTTCCTTCAATTTTATTTTTTCTTTTTATATTCTTTCATTTGGTAGATTTGTCAATTAATTGTAATTTCGAGAAAAAAAATGAAAATAGAAAATTATTCGGGCTAGCCCGAACTCGGTACTGTTCACCTTCGGGTCTGCTCGGGCCGGGCCGGGCCGAGACCCGGCCCGGTCCATTGACACCCCTAGTTTGCATGACTGTGAGATTTCGTTTGAATTTAAAAAGCATATCACCACACTATTCACAGAATTAGTCTATGCGATCCTCTCGAAATAACAAAAGCCGGGAAGACTAAAGGAAGAAGAAGTAATAGGGTGAACACATTCATTGTGCTCCCAAGCTCCGAAGGCATAATTCCTCGAAAAAAACCTAAGCGTTAGGTCTAGCCGTAATTCTACCTTAAATTTTTTCTTGTTAAAAAAAAAGAACCTAAATTTTAGTTCCGATACAAATTTGCCCCGGATTTTTTTTTTTCTAAAAAGAAACCCTAAACTTTAGGTCCAGTCTCACATCTATCTCGGTTTTTTCTTTTTGATCTAAGAGAAAACCATCTATTTTTATTAATTCTAGTCTCAAATCTGCCCCCATTAGCCCTCCGTCCAAAAATCGTCATTAGTTGTTCCTACTTTTCATATTCTCGAATGTTTTCATTTTAGAGATAACTTTCCATGTCACATTGTTGATGTGGATTTGTTATCAATGTGAAAATATCACGTCAAGTTAGGACTGGACCATGGGATAAAATTACAAGTTGGTGATTTTTAGATAAGACAAAATTCACGGCATATTTTGGATTGGACCCAAACTTTGAGGTCTTTTTGGAAACGAAAAAAAAAATTAAAGTAGATTTGAGATTAGACTTAAAGTTTATGATTTTTTTTAGACAACCAAAAAAAAAAGTCCGGAAACGGTATTGGGACTAAAAACTAAATGATTTTTTTTTTTTTTTTGGAATTAGGCCGGTTCGCGAAACAGAGAGACCTGAAAGAGAAAGGGTGGGTGGCAGATCTGAAAATAAATGGACGGGGTCAGCCATTTCCATGGACCACTTACAAGGTTTGGGCCAACTCTCACATGGAAACATGTTTGCTCCCAAGCTATTTATCTTTGTACAAACCCACCTTAAAGCCATACCTAAAAATTTATAACCCCCCATCAGAAAAACAAGAGTTTGATATCAAAATATCCCTTTTTACCCTTTCTAAAATACCGGTGGTACCGTATCGTCGTATCACGCGTCGTCCCGTCACAATCGACCGGTTTTGTGTTTTCGCCCGCGTCTTTCGGCATTTTTTAAATGCCAGCCAAAACCGAATGGACAATGCAAAGGGCACGAATCGGGGTTAGGGCGGGACGACTCAGAGCGCGAATTTACTCCGCGCTCGGCATCCGGGGCGGCTCGTAAAGCGCACGTAGCTTAGGATTTCCATCAACGGGTGACATTTTCTTCCCACCAACTCACATTTTTTCATCAATCAAACTCGGACGTTTTAGGAAAAAGGCACCATCTTTCTTAATGGGCACTATTAGTGGGTCTTCACTATTTCGAATCTCTCTCTCTCTTCTTTTTCTTTTTTTTGAAGATTTTTACTTTAGATTAAAGTGGGGAATTGATAGTTGAGGGAAGGGTGTATGTGGGGGCAAAAACTTTCGGCCGGATCGCGTGAACAACAACGACGTTTCTTGTTGTTTAGGTAAAAGCTGATGGTGCCTCTGTTTTTTCAAAGGCTCTGTTTTTCCCTTTTTTCCTCTGTGCGAGACTTGTTCCCCAGGTAACCTCTGAAATCGACCTCTCCCCAACCCCTAAAAACTTTTCAAACCTCATGAAAGAAAACCATGGAAAATTTTCCCTGCTCTGTATATGTGCTGGAAATTTTTCCCTTTCCACCTTTTTCTCGCTGACCCTTCATTTTAATTTTTTTTTATCCTCTCTCTGGTGTACTTTTTTCGTGGGAGTGGATCGTTCGGAGTCGTTGGAAAGGGTCGCGGAGCGGGACTAATCCCTTATTCCAAGGCTTGAATTCGAGTCGAGCCGTCACGCTTCCGGCATTCTACTAAAGAGTAACCCCAATCGCAACAGTCTGATTTTTGGGGGGGGGGGGGGGGGGGGGGGGTTTGCCTTTTTCTAGAACGAGTTGGGCAAAGAATCACCACTACCATTATGTACGTACACAAAAAGTCTTGCCCTTGATTGACTTAAAACACAAAGATGACTTGTGCAGTGGCGTTGAGTTGGAATTCTCTCTGCTTTTTCCACCTTTTTCAAACGGTGTGATGGAGCTTAAGAGCACAATTAGCTGGACGCCAGAATGAGTTCGACGCGTGACTTGAGGAAATCTCTCATCTTTTTGTTTGTTTTCTTACACAAAGTAGGTATGGAAGCAACTCATCTTTAATTGTCCCTATATGCTCCTTGCATCAATCATACTAACTCGACAAAAATTAAATAAAACATACCCACAAAAAAAAAAATTGCGGACGGTAGTGATGATGATCCGACCCTCTTTCTGTTTTATTTTCTCTGGGGTCTGCCTGGTGCAGCCCCACCTTGGCCTCCATGAAGATAATGACTTGTCTGAACGACAAGAGTCCATTTATTTTCCTTTTCTTTACGCGTATGTGCGCCCTAGGAATCAGATTTTTTTTTTTAAAAAAAAGAGAGAAAGGATCATAAAGCAGAAGAAAAGAAAAGTGATTCGAACGCCCTAAAGTGAAAGGATTTTGCAGTGTTCTTAACTACTGGCATCAGGCTTGAAGCCAGCCAAAGGAGAATCTTTTCCTTTCCGACTGAACATTTTCACACACCCACTTGGAAAAACTGAAGAAAACTTTACGATCTTGTATACGATCTTCCTTTCTTCTTCTTTTCCTTTTTTCCCTTGTTCAATTTTGCCTGTTTTGTACAGAGGCTCCTGGACATTGGAATGATGCAGAGATGCTGGTAAAATTCAGCTCGGAATTCCCCCCCACTTGTGGTTTGACACGACTTTACAATGATTTTGCATTTCAATGAGCTCGCATTGAATGCTCAAGGCAAACTCTCACGCATCTTCTGGTGCTCCATCACTCTCCTCATAATGACCAAGAAGGTCCTGAACATTCATCAGGCCTTCCTCCTCCCCAAATCTCCACATTAACGGAAGCAGCTAACTCAGAAGGAATTCAAGTGCCCTTCTTTTGGATTAAAATAGAATCGACACAATAAGCAATCACATCCCAAGGAAAAAAAATTTGAAAAGAAAGAATGAACAAGGTCCCATTAAGGCAGAGAGTTCATGGAGATCAATGAACAATGGAGTTCTTGTCTAGGGGTCTGAAAGCTGTTGGAGAAGATGACAGCGGAAGTACCTGGGAAGCATTTGAAGGGAAATGTGGCATCAAATTCCGAAGAACCTCCCTCTTCTCTCCGTTCTTGCCCACAGTGATCCTCACAAGAGGCCCTTCTCTGTTGTCTCCATCGCCACCGCAGGGTTTGGCAAACCCACGTTCTAGACCACCTGCTCTTTTAGCAGCCTCCTCTCGGAGTCTCCTGCACAGTTTCTCCTCTGCATCCCTCAGGAACTTGAACTTGGGCGGCGGCGACGACGCCGGCCGAGCCCACTCGGCCTCCGCCAAGGACTCGAACAGGGGGTTGTTAAACCCGTTGTTGCTGTAACTCTCGAGGGGGTTGAGGGATGATGACGATTTGAGTGGAGGTGAGGCCAGAGGAGTGAGGAACGGGGTCTGGTCAAGGGCCAAGATTATGTCACTCAAGCTCCTGGTCCTGGAGCCTTTCCTGCTCTTATCGCCCCTTGACCTCCCATCCTCGGACTCCAAGTCCTCCCTAGTCTCTTCCTTGATTGTGAAGAGGAACCTCGGTGGGCCATGGAGGTTGTGGATCCTCATGAGCTCCGACTCCACGCTCTCCTGATCTCCAAGGCTCTTCGACATCAAGTCCTTGCTGTTTCCAACCTCTGGGTCTGCCATTTCATGCCCATTTGCACCTAAATCATTTCCATTTTCTGGGCTCGCTTTGCTGTTATTGGTGTTGGTGGGGTGTTGGAATGAAGAGGGCTTTTTCCAGCAGATGAGTTGGAGCAAGTCCTTTGCGTATTTGGTGTAGTCTTCCTCTTCTGGGACGTCCGCAACACTACTGGACGCTACTCTTCTTCTTTTCCACCACAGCACATAGTACATTTCCGCTACAAAAGCCAAGAAGAGGAAACCGAAGATAATGCTAAGAGCAAGCCCCAGACCACTGAAAGTTGCCATCTTTCTCACTCCAATTTCACATTCCCAAGCAACAGAAACCTTCGGCTCGGATAATTCAAAATTGTCAGCTTTGATTGTGACTTTCTAGCGAGTACTGAAAGCCCCCAAACGATGGAACTTCACTTTGAACAGAGTCACAGAGCAGCAGAATTT